>PVKV010010930.1:43284-73252 GCA_004027835.1 Alouatta palliata
CCGAGGCGGGTGGATCACGAGGTCAAGAGATCGAGACCATCCTGGTCAACATGGTGAAACCCCGTCTCTACTAAAAATACAAAAATTAGCTGGGCGTGGTGGCACGTGCCTGTAGTCCCAGCTACTCGGGAGGCTGAGGCAGGAGAATTGCTTGAACCCAGGAGGCGGAGGTTGTGGTGAGCCGAGATCGCGCCATTGCTCTCCAGCCTGGGTAACAAGAGCGAAACTCCGCCTCAAAAAAAAAAAAAAAAAAAAAAAAAGAAATGCAGCTAAGACCGCAGATGTCTTAGCAAATTCCCCACCCAACAGGAGTAAAGGCTTTTAAAGGCTTGGTATTTAAAGAACAGAAACAAATTCATGAAGATAATTACTGAGTTCCTATTGTGTGCTGGGAACTCCATTGTACTTGGAAGCACAACTATCCACACCTTTGGTGTTTATTTGATAAGCAAGACAGATAAACAAGTAATTTAGCAATTGCTCAATTAAAATAAAGTGAGATGGTATGGCAGCTCCTTAAAAGCTAAATGTGGAATTATATGATGTAACAACTCTACTGCTGGGTACCATATCCAAAATAACCAAAAGCAGAGATGGGAAGACATACTTGCACCCCATGTTCAAACCAGGATTACTCGTAATAGCCAAAAGGTGGAAGCAACCCAAGTGAACATCAATGAATGAAGGGATAAACAAAATGTGACAAATCCACACAATTAATGTTATTCAGCCATTTACAAAAATGCAGTTCGGATACATCTTGAAAGCATCATGCTAAGGCTGGGCGCGGTGGCTCATGCCTGTAATCTCGGTACTATGGGAGGCTGAGGTGGGTAGATGACCTGAGTTCAGGAGTTTGAGACCAGCCCAGGCAACATGGTGAAACTCCGTCTCTACCAAAAGTACAAAAACCAGCCGGGTGTGGTGGCACGCCTGTAGTCCCAGCTATTAGAGAGGCTGAGGTGGGAGGATCACTTGAGCCTGGGGAGTGGAGACTGCAGTGAGCCAAGATCATACCACTGTACTGCAACTAGGGTGATAGAGTGAGATCCCGTCTCAAAAAGAGAAAGCATCATGCTAAGTGAAAAAGCCAGTCACAAAGATACAAATACTGCACGGTTCACTTACATGACATCCCTAGAGTTGTGGAATTCAGAGACAAAAAGTAGAATAGGGGTTGCCAGGGGCTGGGGGAGGAGGTGGGGAGCTATTGTTTAATGTAGACAAGAGTTTCAATTGAAGAAGGTGAAGAGTTCTGGAGGAAGATGGTGGTGACAGTTGTACAACAATGTGAATATGCTTCCTGCCCCTAAACTGAGCACTTAAAAACACTAAATGTCAGCCAGGCGCGGTGACTCACACCTGTAATCCCAGCACTTTGGGAGGCAGAGGTGGGCAGATCACAAGGTCAGGAGTTTGAGACCAGCCTGGCCAAAATGATGAAACCCCATCTCTACTAAAAACACAAAAAAATTAGCTGGGGGTGGTGGTACGCGCCTGCAGTCCCAGCTACTCAGAAGGCTGAGGCAGAAGAATCCCCTGAACCCAGGAGGCAGAGGTTGCAGTGAGCCAAGATCATGCCACTGCACTCCAGCCTGGGTGACAGAGTGAGACTCCATCCCAAAAAAAAAAGAAAAAAAACCACGAAATGTCACATTATGTCTATCTATAAAAGAGAACATGTGACAGTGAGTTCAGCAGGGCAGTGCAGGATGCCAGGGGCCACACAGCTGGGGCCGTGCTGAGTCTATAGTGAAAGTCTCTCAGAAAAAAATGACTCAATCTGATCAGATATAAAACAATGACCTGTGGCCGGTGCAGTGGCTCATACTTGTAATCCCAGCACTTTGGAGGCCAAGACGGGTGGATCACAAGGTCAGGAGTTCAAGACCAGCCTGGCCAAGATAGGCATGCTGGTGGGCGCCTGTAATCTCAGCTACTCGGGAAGCTGAGGCAGAGAATTGCTTGAACCCAGGAGGTGGAGGTTGCAGTGAGCCAAGATCCCACCACTGCACTCCAGCCTGGGCAACAGAGCAAGACTCCATTTCAAAAAAAAAAAAAAAACACAATGACCCGCTGGTATCAAAACCGAGGTGTTGCTATGCATTTTCCTTGCTTCTACAGGATGAAATATGTCCGTTAAATACATCAGGTAAAATTCTGTCTACTTTGTCTAATCAGGGGACAGCAAACTAAAGGGCCAGATGGTAAAGACCACAGGTGTGATGGCCTTATAGTTTCTCAGAACTCCTCACCTTCCATGACAGCAGCAAAGAGACAAACAATAGGCAAAGGCAGTTGGGTTCCGTAAGACGTGATTTACTCAAACGGCGGCCGGCTGTAGCTTGCTGACCCCTGCTCTAAATAATCACTTCAGGAATTATCATCACTCAGGATCCCTCTGGGGCCTGGGACCAGGGTAGACGATGGCCTACATCCTTCATGACCATCAACTCTTCCAAGTCAAAAACAACTCAGATGTTATCATCTGAGTGCAGGTGCCTGCTCAGAGGATCCCAGGCAGGGAGCCAAGAATGCCTACTTCACAAGCTGACCTAAACTGCCCTGAGAGGCCAAAGCTTGCAGCACCTCAGAACTCACCTTGTGGAGCCCTTTGAACTCATAGCGCCTGTCCCGGAAGGCCCGCACGGTGTCCACGTAGAAGGAGTTTTCCCGCTGGCAAATGGTGGTGAAGCGCTCTTCCACCTTGGTGATGTGGATTTTCTTGTAGGCTTTCCGGCAGTAATCTAAGCACAATGGAGAGGGTGGAGCAGGTGGGTGAGGTCTCCCAGAGCAGAGGGAGCCGGGGTACAGGGGTGCTGAGGAACACAGCTTCTATGTTACTACAAAGGAGCAACAGCCCAGATACACTGCTAGTTTCTCATGTTGAGAAAGGCGACCAGGCACAGTGGCTCACACCTGTAATGCCAGCACTTTGGGAGGCCAAGGCGGGCAGATCACTTGAGCCCAGGAGTTTGAGACCAGCCTGGGCAACATGGTTGAGACCCCATCTCTACAAAAAATGCAAAAAATAAGCCGGGCATGATGGCGTGCACCTGTAGTCCCAGCTACTTAGGAGGCTGAGATGGGAGGATTGCCAGAGCCTGGGAGGTCAAGGCTGCAGTGAGCCAAGATCGCACCACTGCACTCCAGCCTGGGTGACAGTGAGACCCCGTTTAAAGAAAAGAAAAGAAAGAAATAGGACAGCCCAGGCGTAGCAACAGGCCAAGTACACCAAGACCACAGAACAGCAGTGTCAAACACCTGCTAAAGGGGAAGCAAATCAAGGACACTGCAGCAAGAGCAGAGCGGCTTCCGGTCTGCTCTGACACCTCTGCGCCCCAGCTGGGATGGACAATGCAGCCCAGCAAGAACAAAAAGTGGGAGCATGAGCCACATCTGACAGCCACAACCAGGCCCAGGCACTCACCCGCCAGCCTCCTCTTCTCGTATTTCGCCTGCTCCTCACGGGACAGTTCATGAAAGGCCCGAGCTGGCCCCTCTGGGAACAAGGCGGGGAACTTCTCTGACTCCAGCTGGTGCTGGATCCGATGATATTCGCTGCGGCTGGCCGGCACTGGGAAGAAGGCAACGGGAGCAAGTTCAAAAGGCAGCACAGACGCACCCGTTTCCCACTGAGCGCCCGCCCAGGCGGCCGCCACTCACTGAACTCGCCCCTCCACTGCCAGGCCATCTTCCGCTGGCAGTTCGCTCCAGGCTTATTGAAGTCACAGGCAGCACAGGTGGCTTCGTCCACCACGGCAGAGGGCTGCGAGGGGTGAGAAAGCACTTAGGGCTCGTGCAGAGAGAGCCCTGACTCTGACGCAAGAAGTGAAGCCTCACCTGCAGGCGGTTGGTCAGGATGATGTTGGGGTACATGGCCCCCACGTCCAGGTGGTAGATGAGTGGACACTCTATGCGGTTGGGAACCTCCTTCAGGGAGGCAAGCTTGCTCTTAATCTGATCACACAACTACAGAGAAAGCAAAACTCAGTGGAGGCCGGTGGCCAAGCCTCCCACATGTGCTACAGTTTACCAACTCCTACGTTAGACATTCAGGGGTGGGAAACAGACAAATATCTAAACAGAGCAAAAATTAACCAGAAGAAAAAAGTTAAGAAGGGCTGCCACTGCTTCCATGAAATACATTAAATTTGGTAGAGTCTTACAAGAAAATCACTTGAACACCAAATTATTCTCAGTATTAAAAAAAAACCCTTAGGTCAGGTGCAGTGGCTCATGCTTATAATCCCAGCACTTTGGGAGACCGAGGCCAGAGGATCACTTGAGCCCAGGAGCTCGAGACCAGCCTGAGCAACACAGTGGGACTCCGTCTCTACAAAAATAAAAATAAAAAATTAGCTGTATGTGATGGTAGCACCTGTAGTCCCAGCTACTTGGAAGGTTGGGGGAGAAGAATCGCTTGAGCCTGTGAGGTCAAGGTCAGCTATTTGGGAGACTGAGGCAGGAGAACTGCTGGAACCTGGGAGGCAGAGGCTGCAGTGAGCCGAGATCGTGCCGTTGCACTCCAGCCCGGGCCGACAACAGTGAGACTCCATCTCAAAAGAACTGAGATGCACCACATCCTGAGGAGCGCAGATCACACAAAAAAACTGGTGTGTCCCTCTCCAGTCAAATAACATACTTCACAAGTGGTGCTTTCTCTAACCATAATGTGAACAGATTTTACAGTCACTAATCCTGTCATTTGCAGGAATGTACTGTCATTTTTAAGTCTCAACAACAAAAAGTAAACAAAATTTAAAACCTCCAATGCCTCCCCAATGCCTATGAAATAAAGTCCCAATGCCTTAAAACGGGGCACGGACACATCCCACCAGGGCCCACCTGCCATGTGACCACATTTCAGGAGCAGCTCACACCCCACCTTCTCATGAAGCCCTCTGACCTCGGTAGACACCATCGCACGTCACAACCATGACTGCCCTGTCCCACCAGAGAGCACCACATGCAGCAGGTGCACAACGAACGTGCTGCTGAAAGGTGTGGTTTGTGAAGAAGGCGCATGAACAGACTAGCTCTTCCTGCCTCCTGGACGGTTACCTCTTGAAAGTTGGTGACTTGTTCCACGGGCACCTTCTCCTCTTCCTCAATGGCATGACGTAAGGTCTTCTCAACCCGCTGCAGCAGGAAATCAAAGGCGGCGGGATTCTAGCACAAACAATGGTGAGACAACGGGTCAGAGGGGAACACACCCCCACTGGCCCACCTCAGGTTTGACACTCTGGCTGCAAGCGGCAGGATGTGCCTGAGAAAGCTCCGGAAGGACTCACGTGCGCACTCTGCAGTGCACTGCCCTAAAGAAGCCCCGAGGGGAGCTGGGCCAGATAAGCCACACCCGGTGAGGGAGCCATGGGACAGAATGGGGAGAAGGGGCTTTATTTCAGCCCCTTGGCCTTCTGGGTCCCACTACAGAAGAAACGGAATCCGGGGAAGAAGCACACCATTCTAAACCGGCAAGGGATATCACTGCGGAAGACCCCAGACTCCAGGGCCTCCACGTGGCCCCCCACGTAGGTCTCGGAGTCCAGCACATGTCCGTCGTCCGTTAGCTTATTGAACTCCTGCTCCTGCTTGTTGGGGAAGATGATGTTGGCGTGGAAGGCCTGCACCATCAGCAAGGCCTCACACAGTGTGCCAGAGCCTTTCCGCAGCACCTACAAGAGAAACCAGAGCTTCCAGCCAACAGCCGCTCCGAAGGCACTGACTCACAGGCAAAGTCCAGTAACCTAAAGTGAACTTCAGCGTGGAAGGAGAAAATCTCATAGTAAATGGCTGCAAATTCTGCCTCCCGTGGTTCCTTCCTCACACCAGGGCCCAAGAATTCCCAAAGGACATCTCTGATATCACACACCAGAATTCTACTGCTGTCTTTGGCACCAGCACTCCTGGGACATCCACCTCCATTCAGCTCCAGTGCATTCACAATGGGGCAAGGGCTGAGGAGGCCAGGATGCTGACAGGAGACGAGATACTAACCTCATCGGGCTCCATGGGAATAATGGTGCACAGAGCGAAGATAAAGGGGTGGACGTACTTCATGTATAGGTAGTAAGTGGCGACGGCGTCTGACACGGAGTACGTGGCCAGTGTCTGAGGAGAGAACACCAGAGAGCACAATCATCAAAGCCAAGAGCCCACGGTCAAGTGTGAAGCACAGAAAGCAAAGCCTGGCCTGGCCAGCCTGTCGCACACACAGCAAGGAGATGGGTACAGGACAAAACACGTGTGTCCTGGAGGCGCAGCCTGCTGGGTGGAGTGGGCTGGCATACGTGCGCACACACGGCAGCAAGGGGAGCTGGGATGTGGCTCACGTGCCTGGGGCTGCTCGGTGGCCATCCGGCACATGTCCTCTGGGTCCAGCTCCACAGGATCATAGCCCAGCTTGGCCTTGGCAGCCGCCTTGAGGTTATGGCTGCCCACCGGAAGATAACTGTCCCTCTTCACCCACCTGGAAGGAGAATGAGAACAGAAACCAGGATTCTAACATGCAGCCAGGGAACCCCTGAGAACCGGCAAAACTGAGCACCACACATACAGATGCAAAGTCCTAACAGGTACCCAGGAGCCTCACACCAAGGTCCCACACGGTGTAGGCCCCTCGTGAAAACCCTTCATCCAGATCTAGTCAATCTCAAAGACCTATCCACGACACAAGGAAGCATCAGGACCGGTCCTTCAGGCCCTCGCCTTCCTCCTACCCTTGGCAGAGCCCACGGCTTCTCCCCAAGACCTCAAGCCTGCACCCCTGGGACCTAGTTATCAACCACACTGAGCTTCTCTCCTCACACTCTCCCTTCGGCACGGAAACACTCAAGCCCACCCTCCTTTAACAGAAAGCAAGATGTGATCAGACGTGAGGAAGGATAAAAATAAAAATAAAAAACAAAATAAATAAAAAGTAAAAATGAAGAAAAGAAAGCCCCCACACTCTACCCGGAACCTGTCTCCACCTCCTCCCTACAGATGACTTCCCTGGGGCAGCTGTCCAGGGGCCACGTCCAGTCTCCACCCCTGCGGCCTCCACCCTGTGACCTCTTCCTCTTGCCTTCAGAGTTCATCCACTACCCAAGCTTTCACCAAGACCTGCATGCCAGTGAGTCCCAATCCACAGTGCAAGCCCAAACCAAGCCTCATGGTGGTCTTCAGGGCCCCTATCTGGGTGGGACTTCCAGGCTAGCTTATCAGTAGCGGGGTCACCTCTCACCTCAAGCCCCTAAACACATTCCCTGTCTCCACGGATGCCACAAAAACCCCGGGTGCCACCCCCTCCCTGAGAACCAGCATTCCTGGACCTCCCCCTGCCCCACATGACAGACCCTGCATCCTCAGGCCACTCACCCCCTGCCTTGGATCACGACTGTCACACTAAACCAGCCCCAGCCTCCTGGCCTCCCTCTCCAACCCAAGAGCCAAACATCAGAGCTAAACAGAAACGCATTCAGGCTTCAAGTGCTCCAGTGGCACCGTGATGGTCAGGATGAATCCGCCTTCCACCAGTACAGAGGCCCATGGAGACCCCTTCCCTTCCAGCCTCCTTCTCTTGGCAATTCCACATCCACCTGTCCTCACAACCACACACGCCAGAACCCCCGGGCGCCGTGACTGTCTCCACCTCTCGGCTGCACACCCCTGCTCATCTGGAATCTGTGCTTGTCATGTGAGGCTTGTCCTGGGGGACAGCTTGGCTGCCACATCCCAACCTCCCCTGGCAGAGCAGGTCCCTCCATGAGGTCCTAGCTAGGGACCTGTCTGCTGAGTATGCCTTCCCGGCAGCTTCCCCAGCCCAGAGGCTGATACTCCACGTGCCTGGACACTGACGAATTGTCAGCCAACAGTCAAAGACAGCACATCCCGGGCCCTGGCAGGGTTGCAGCTGCCGTCCTCTCAGTGACCTGAAATGGCCTCTCAGAGGCCACCCTCCTCCCATAAGAGATATGTCAACTGCACAGTCTGCAGTGGCCTTCAGATCTTGCTCACAGACAGCAGTGATGAGCCGTGCTGCCCTGCGGCCCCTACCTGAGGCAGTCCATGTGGATGCACTGGGGTGCCTTGTACTCCCCCTGGCTGTCCTTCTGGAAGCCTATCTCCTGCTGCATGCTCAGCCCGTGGACTGCTGCTCGGGCCTCCACAAACGGCCTAGGTTCAAAACAGAACAGATAAGCAAGTGGGCAGGTCAGACTCTAATTCCCCTTCCTCTATTCCTCCCTCAGTCCCAGGAAGGAACCTAGACATGGGAGGTACAGGGTGAACCTGGAGCCACCTCCTCAGTCGGCATGGGAAGCCCACCCACACCACGCAATGCCCTCCCTCCCAAACGCTGTCCAGTTACTCACAGAGAACACACAGACTCACCAGTCAAAAAAGTCCCCGTTATAAGTGACCATGACGGTGGGTTTGGTCTCCTGGACGTGCTCAAACCACCTTTGGATCAGATGAGCCTAAACCCAAGTCACAGCAGTCCAAGGTTTGCTTTTTCTCTTCTTCAAGCTATTTCCACATTCCTCTCCCAAAGTTCAGAAGCAGCAGCCTCATGTTGGCCCTTATTCCCTCCCCCTGCCCTAGTCTCTTGCAGGAAGGAGGGTCACACCCTAAGAACAAAGCTCATGGAGCTGCAATTCTGATCCAACGGAATGCCTGAGGCCTTGGAAAGAGCCGCATGCCCCTTCTTCCCAAAATACCAGGCAGTCTCCCAAGTGCCACCTCCTCACCTCATCAGGTTCATTGAAGACACAAAAGGGCCCTTCATATTCTGGCTTGGGGGTGAACTCAAAATCTTCGATATCTTCTGAAACAATTTCCCTGTTGGTGATGAGGTAGCCCTAGGGAAGTTTATTCGCAATCAACACAAGTCAGAGGCCACGAAGCCAAGACACGGCCTCCCCACACTGGCCAGACACTCTGCCAAGAGAGTCTCACCACAAAGAAGTGCACAGCAACATGAAAGCGCCTTAAGCTTCCCGAGAAGAGACCCTCCATGTCTGGATTCCCATTGGAAAGGAGGGGGTACAGTTTGATGTCGGAACAGCTTGCTTGCTCCCATTCCTGGACTCACTAACTCGTTATTCACTCAACAAACACTAACTGTGGGGCAGATGCCGCTCTGGTTTGGGGACCAGACAAGGCCCCCATCCCAAGAGCTTACTTCCCAGAAGCCACCTGCTCACCTGGCCATCGATCATGTAGGAAATCATCATAATCTGGTCCGTCTCAGCATCAGGAAACTTGAGGGGCAGTTTGGTCGTCTCAATGTCAAATGCCAAAACCACAGGGTCCTGTGGTGACAAAATAAACATGAAGTCCAGCTCTGAGCTCCCCATTAGGTCTCCCTGGTCCAGCTCTGAGCTCCCCATTAGGTCTCCCTGAACACCCGCCCGTGGCCTGCTCCACCTCCCTCTGCTTGCTAAAAGAGTCAAGGGGCTCTGAAAAAGCTGGGACAGGGACCTTGAGACTGACCAACCTATGTCAAGAGTATCCCAACTCTCTATGGTATGAAAACTTACATACCAAAAAGAGCAGCCGATCACAGGACAAGTCTAAAATTACAGAACTTTAGTAGACAAATTCTTTAAAAGGCATCACCTCATTCTGATGGTTATGACAACCCTGAAAGGTCATTTTGGCGCAGAGATGATATCTTCATTTCGGAAAAGAGAAAACTGAATACAAAAACTTTCCCAAGATCACAAAGTCGTACTCAACCAAGGCCTTCTAGTTACAAATCCATTTTTGTGATGTCACTTCGCTATCAGCTACTCAAATGGAAGTCCCAGCTTTCCCTCAAATGTCCAAATCCTGCTTAGCTCAAATACTGATGTCATGCAGTGACATACAACAAAAAACGAAATGATGCTCTGATGAAAAATTCTAATTCCATAACTCCTTTAAGAAAGTATTTGGGGGAAAAAGCAGCAAACGTATCTTTGAGTCAAATTCACTTTTCTGCACTGAAGAGTATTCTCTCCAGAAAACAAAGAATTTTAGGATGAAGGTTAATATAAGCCAAAACTTACAGGTCGTTCAACAAGGTCATCTCGGCGGGTGATTTCCACCGGAAAAGCATTTCCTCGGTATCTGACATTGTACCAATGAGCCTGCAAAACACACCGTGTGTTAACTAGAGTTATACTCCAGGGAAGTCTATCCTCTGTGGATTCATCCATAATGATCGTCTCCTGGCTGTTAGGAAATTCATGTGAGCAGCAACGCAACCCTGCCCCCTACTCACCACGTGTATTTTCAGGTCAATGGAGAGGCGGATGTGGTAGGGGACGTCGTACTCGCGCATGTCCACAATGTTGTCCAACTGATCAGCCATCTTCTTAGAGGCTTCCTCTTCATCAGTAACAACACTGCTCCTTTGCAGGACACTAGGAATTAAAAAGAGAGCAACTAACTCAACTGCCACGGCCTGGAAGAGGTGAGACCAGAGTTCAAACTGAATAAACACAAAAGGTAAATTGAGGTGATTTCAATGACCAGGGCAGTCCTTCCTTTAAGAATGGCTTCGATTGGGCTGGGCACAGTGGTTCACGCCTATAATCCCAGAACTTTGGGAGGCCAAGGAGGGTGGATCACCTGAGGTAGGAGCTCGAGACCAGCCTGGCCAACACGATGAAACCCTGTCTGTACTGAAAATACGAAAATTAGCCAGGTGTGGTGGCGCATGCCTGTAATCCCAGCTACCTGGGAGGCTGAGACAGAAGAATCACTTGAACCCGGGAGGTGGAGGTTGCAGTGAGCAGAGACTGCACCACTGCACTCTAGCCTGGGCGACTGACCAAGACTGTCTCCAAAAAAAAAAGAGAGAGAGAAAAACAGAATGGCTTGGATGATAACCCTACAGACAGGAGAAAATTCAGTGTAAAATGTATGCTTTTTATATGATGTGAGTTACACCCCAACTAAAAAAAAAAATACACACACACACACACACACACACACACGGCCAGGCATGGGGGCTTATGCATCTAATCCCAGCACTTTGGGAGGCAAAAGGATCACTGGATCCCAGGAGTTCAGACAGGCCTGGGCAACATAGGGAGACTCATCTCTACAAAAAATAACAATAATAATAATAATTAGCCAGGCATGGGGTACACACCTGTGACCCCAGCTACTCAGGAAGATAAGGTGGAAGGATTGCTTTAGCCCAGGAGCTCAAGGCCACAGTGAGCTATGATTGCACCACTGCACTCCAGCCTGGGCAACAGAGCAAAACTCTGTCTCAAAATAAATAATAGAAAAAAAAGAAAGAAAACATTAAGTACTGCCAGTCAGGAGAGCACCCAGGAATGACCATCCCACCATGGTCCTGTTACTGAGGAGGCTGCCTCATGAAGGCTGAAGAGCAGTCCTGGGCATTGCACAGCCTACGCATGGGTCTCTGCCATGTCTAAAGATGGGGCCCACCCTTGTGGCCACTATCGGCCCAGAAACTCAAATACTGAATGATCTATTCCGGGGGAAAAGACAGATGAGTCTCAGATATGGCTCAGGCCTCTGAAGACTCAAGTCTCTGATGACATCTTCCAATATTTCAAAAAGTAACTTATGGCATTGCCAGGGAAGGCGGAATCAGGGTAGGGACCGCAGAGCTGTTCAGCATCCCAAATTGATCTTCTCTTATCAGAGGATAAGGTAGGTTCTTCTGAAGGCATCGAAACTTAATTACTCAAGATTTTCTCTTGCTAATCTGTTAAACTGCATCCTATTACTGTTGATGCTCAAACACTTGACGAACAGCGTTTGGTGTTCCATACTTATTTTTCTATAGACAATACCCAAGGTTCTCCGGAGAAGTTGTGCTGTGTAAATCTCAGCACTTAATGAAATTCATAGATGGATTGTGTTAGGGCAGTAGGATGAAGGATCATTTCCCTCTAAAATGACTTTACTGTTACAATCACTCAATTTTAGAGCCATAAACCCACCCCTACATGGGAAAAGAGAGCTAACACATAAAATATAACCTGTGAAGCCACTGTTTTATTTACCACAGAACATATAGAAATCTCTACCTAATTGCTCAAGTTTTCCGTATCAGAGCCAGCCATTAAGATAACTTTACTGTTAAGTGTTCCTGTCTCCTACCCATCTTGTCATTCTCAACCAGCTGATACTTTGCTCACAAGAACAAAGTTTACCTGGAAAGCATAGCTGTGTACGTGTCGCTGGCATGATCCTGCTCCCTGTTCTTCTTCACTGCAGGGAAGATCTCCTTCCTCACTTTGACAAGATCCTCCACAGTGTGGAAGGACAGTTTGATGTAATTTCGCTTCAAACCCACCAAGTGATTTGGCTATAATGCGAAGAGATTGTGCTCACTGTTTAGAGGGTAAACACTCAAAGGTAAACACACAAGTCAAAGAGTTGACCACTCCCAGGCACTTTGTCCAGCTTTGCATGTGGCACCAACTAACACCACTAGAGCTCTTTGAAAGAAGTTTTATAGACGGTCCCCACACTGCCCCACCACCCAGTAGATGACCTGAATTTCCACCTCTTCCAATCTCACCTGCCATGGACAATGTGGAACCTGGCGTCGTTTACCCTGGAAATACTCACCAAATCCAGATCCTCTTTGGGAACAGTCTCCACTTTTGCAATTTTGCCCTGAAACTTCTTGGACAGAAAAGATGAAACTTCTCGCTCACAACCCTAAATCAGGATCAGAATAAAAAGGCTTTCCATTGGTAAAACACATTTCCTTCCTTGACTACTTCCCATTTGCAAAGCCCACCACAGAATGACACACACAGGTCATCTGACCTGAATCTATAAAACACACTTACCTTTCTGGTTGCAATGTAGAAATATGGTTTATAGGGCAAGGCCACCTGTAAGAGTCACCAACCCATCCAGGAATGATGAGAAAAAAAAAAAAAAAGAGAAAAATGAAAACAGACTGCTTGCTCCTATAGTCCATGAACAGCCTAGTGCCAGGCTAGCCTTGACCTTGGTAGTCTTAAAGCATAACAGGAAGTTAGGATGTGCACTTATCACGGGGCAAGAATCTAAGACACAATACTGCTCACGGTTCAGAGTCTTTCTAAACTGATCTCTCAGGACATGTTAAATGATGACTGACGGGGCCTCCAAGGGGCCTGAGTTTCGGTGGGCCATGGGCAGTTGTGCACTAGCAGCCTCTCACAGCCTCCCTGACAGTCACAGAGCTAAATGAACACCCCTCATTTTGGATCCAGCTGCTCGCTGCAAGTGAGTTTTACCTTCTTGGGCTTACCTTAAATCTGCTTCCATCATCCTGAATGAAGTAGTAATCCACTGCACTGACTAAGCGTTTATCTTCATCTAAAATCTCGGTCTACAAGAGAATTGGCCAACATGGCACAAGATTGTCCTCTACACAGTAAGGACGATCTTCTTCCGCCCACCTTTTGGGAAACTGAGCACTTTAGAAACAAATCCCCTCATCTAGGTCTTTATTCCACCCCTACATTAACGCTACCGCCTTATTTGCAAGAACACATCCTAAGAGCCTCCAAACGGGGATTTCTTGGAAGTTTCCCCTCATAATCCTTGAAAGCTTTATTCTGAAGGCTAAAAGCGAGGGCCATCACCTCCAGCTTCTCACAGTGACTTTTTGTGGCCCTCAATGACGTTAAAGAGGAAAGGACGAGAGCTGGGAGCCATCACATCTTCCTACTGATTCACCAGACAAGTCCCCCCATGTGTCTCCCTTTGGACAAGGACCTTGCTATGACAAGAAGGGATACAGCCACATTCCTGGGAGGGAGAAGGACCAAGAGAAGGCACCAGTGCTTACAGGATGCATGTTAATGAGCCAGCCTGTCTTCTCACCAGGCTCCTTCAGCCGCTCAAAACCAAACCGCAAATCCATCTTATCCGTCCACTGACTCCGTTCCAGGCGCTTGAGTGCAGAGACTGAGGAAGTGGGGCCATCATCCCTGAGTGAAAGAAAGGAACCCAGTGGTTACAGTTTGAAATGCCACCTACTTCTCTCTTTTTTTTTTTTTTTTTGAGACGGATTCTCACTCTGTCACCCAGGCTGGAGTGCAGCGGCACGGTCTTGGCTTGCCACAACCTCTGCCTCCCAGGTTCAAGTGCTTCTCCTGCCTTGGCCTCCCAAGTAGCTGGGATTACAGGTGGCCGCCACCACACCTGACTAATTTTTGTATTTTTTAGTGGAGATGGGGTTTCATCATGTTGGCCAGGCTGGTATTGAACTCCTGATCTCAGGTGATCCGCCCACGTCGGAATCCCGAAGTGCTAGGATTACAGGGGTAAGCCACCATGCCTGGCCAATCCCACCTACTTCTGCAACACTGAACCCACCTAGTGTTTCAGACATATATTCCTGAAAAACCCCGAGTCTGGCAAAAAGGCGCACTAAAACAAAAGGACTCATGGGAAAAATACAATTAGGGCAGGCCCTTCAAAACCTGTTCAACTTTATAACCAGAATACTAACAAAAACAGTAATCATAATTATATACATTTATATATTATTAACATACGTTGGATTCAGTGGACTGGAAAACTGCTCACTGGGACCATAGTTCCTCCCAAAACTGTTTTGTCTGAGCCGTGTATGTGACTTTTAAACCAGCAACAGTAAAACATCGGAAAAATGGGGTAACAGTCATCCAGACAGCAGTTTACTGGTTCCTACATCCATCGTCCTAGTACTCCACATACACTCTCATTCAGTTTTCATCACAACCCCTATGAGGGAGGCCACTGGTGTCTCCATTTCACAGAAGAAGAAACGCAGGCACATCTACCACCCACTGCCTCCTGGGGCACACTCACCTCCTGGGACTGTTTTAAAGATGAGATGACTTCACCCACGTAAAGCACGCAAGTTAAAAGCCAGCGCTCCTACTTATCCCCAGCCTGGAGGCTGTCACTGAGCTTAGGGCAGGGCAGTGGAGTAGCTGAGGGCATGTCCTGCATCCTGAACCACGGCAGTCACTGAAGGTCCCTAAGCTCCACGTTCCAGCACACACTGTAGATACTAAGGGCACCTACCTCTCCGGGGCTTGCCTGAGGACCAAACGGGGCTAAGGATAGACAGTGATTAGCACAATAGCAGTCAGGGATCCTCACCACTCGGTTTCTCCTCCATGAAGAATTTTGTTCAGCTAAGTGTCCATAAAACCTTCGCATTCTTGGACGGGGGGTTCCTCCCCCGCGCATGGGGAGGCAGGCTCGGACCGGCCCGCGGAGCTGCAGCCGCCCTTCACACCCTCTTCGCCCTCCCCACCGACATCATGCTCCAGTTCCTGCTTGGATTTACATTGGGCAACGTGGTTGGAATGTATCTGGCTCAGAACTATGACATACCAAACCTGGCTAAAAAACTTGATGAAATTAAAAAGGACTTGGATGCCAAGAAGAAACCCCCTAGTTCATGAGGCTGCGTCCAGCACTGCCTTCGGGATACACTGATGCTACTGCTCTTGAGGGCCTCCTTTACCATGTGAACCAAAAGCCTTTGTTTTCATCTTCAGCCTCAGTGCTCCTCTTCTTTGCTAGACCCTGTGTGTTTTGCTTTAGAGCAAGCAAAATGGGGCCCCGATTTGAGAACTACTCTACATTTCCAACATACCTCTTCCCGTATTCCCTCTCCAACTGCACGGGAGGTCCTAAGACTGGAATTATGGTGCTAGATTAGTAAACATGACTTTTAATGAGTAGTGTCTTCTTTATTGTTTGCGATTTTTACTACCTTTTTTCAAGAGAAAAACTGATGAGTTTTGTGTAGCTGGTCAGATACAAATAATAGTGACTTCACAGTTTAGCAGTTCTAATGGGTACTTGTTAAACATTTGATAGTAAATTATGTTGCTGCACAGTAATTAAAATTAATATCTTAGAGCTAGTTTCTGGCGAATTATTCATGTATTTTGTACTGTTAGGCAGCCCCATAGTTGCTAATTTAACCAATAAATCAATTTGCTATTCATTAACTAAGAAACAATTCTGAGAATCCTGTCAGAAATTGGGGAATGAAAAAATACGCAGAATAATGGTCTTTGTCCCAGTAGAGTTCAGTCTATTTAGTGTGCATGTTTTTCCTTAATGATGTATTTGATCTGACTTTTTTTCTTCTCAAATGGATCATACTTGGGATTACAGGTATATTTGATATTATATGATGGATAAGTGAAAAGTTTCTGCTTATGGCAGAAGGCTGGGCCTCCGTCATGTTTACCGTTTGCTGTGGCCACCGAGGAGCCGCGTCTAACCCTTTTTCTATTTTTTTTATAGACGGGGTCTGGCTCCCTCGGTCAGGCTGGAGGGCTGTGGCGCGATCCCGGCTCACAGCAGCCTCGACCTGCGGGACTCAGGTGAACCTCCGGCCTCGGCCTCCCGAAAATTAACAGCTAGGACTTCAAGCGCACGCCACCAGCCTGTCTACTTTTTCTTCTTTTCAGAAAGAAGGGCCGGGCGTGGTGGCTCGCACCTGTAATCCCAGCACTTTGGGAAGCTGAGGCGGGCGGATCACCTGAGGTCAGGAGTTCGAGACCAGCCTGGCCAACATGGTGAAACCCCGTTTCTACTAAAACTACAAAATTTAGCCGGCGTGATGGCGCGTGCCTGTCATCCCAGCTACTCGGGAGGCCGAGTGAGGCAGGAGAATCGCTTGAACCCGCGAGCGGAGGTTGCAGGGAGCCGAGATGGCGCCTCTGCACTCCAGCCTGGGCACTAGGGCGGGACTCCGTCTCCAGAACATAAAATAATAAAACAAGAGCAGGGGTCTCGCCCTGTTGCCCGGGCTGGTCTGAACAGGAGCCTAGGCTCCAGCGATCCGCCGGCCGCGGCCTCCCCCAGCGCTGGGCCTCCAGGCGGGGTCCCCGGCCCGGCCCCACCCCACCGCGCGTCCACCCCGCAGGGCCTAGCCCCGTTCCCGCAGCTCGCAGCGCCCCCGCCGCGCGGCAGGTCCCAAACGCAGCTGCGCGCCAGGCGAGGCCCGAAAAGCCTCAGCAAGAGCCGAGGGGGGAAGATCGCGCGGCCCGCCTCGTTCTCCCGCAGAGAAGCTGCAGCCGCGGAGACTCCACCCGCCCCAGGTCCCTCCGCCGGCGGTCCGGGAGCGCCGCCCTATCCCTGTCAGGCTCGGGGAGTCGGGGCGGCTGCGGGACCCCGGCCTCCCTCTCGCCTCAGCGGCGCCACCCGCGCCCGGCTCCACCGCACCCTCGGCAGGGCCCGCCCGAGGGCCTCAGGAGGACGCCCCTCACCTGCCGGCCTCGCCGTCCGCGCCCGGATCCGCGCGCCGCCGCCCGCCGCTCCTGAGAGCCATGGAGCCGCCGGCGACGATCTCTGCTTCGCGGCAGAAATTTGGCGCGCTCCCACCAGTCTCGCGAGAGCCGAAAGTGCCGCCGTCAATCGAGAGGCGCGCCCCGCCCCTCGCCCGCCCCCTGCAGCGCTCCAATGGGAGCCGGCGCCCGGCGGGGGCGGTGGCCGGCAGGGACCGGGGAAAAGTGTGCGGAGGCGTGCGGGACGCACCGTGGGGTCGGGACCGGGCGGCGCTGCGGGCCGTGGTGGGGCCGGAAATGTCAGGCCGTCCCCGCCCCGCGCGCCGCGCCTCTGGCTCTGCGCCCAGCCCGCCCGAGACAGAGTCGGCACCCCAGGCGGCGCGTCGCTGGGGAGGCGATGGCGCCGGGGGCGTCCAGGCTGCGGGCCGAAGCTGGGCTTGGGGCGCTCCCGCGGCGGGCGCTCGCCCAGTACCTGCTCCTCCTGCGGCTCTACCCGGTGCTCACCAAGGCGGCCACCAGGTGAGCGGGGGCGCGGCCTGCGCGGGAATCCGACGCCGCCTCGGGCGCAGGTGGCTGCAGCGGCGCGGGGCCTGGACCAGGCTGGGGGCGCGCCGGGGTCTGAACCTGCCGCAGCGGGCGCCCTCCGACCCGGCTCTGAACTTCCAGCGGCGTCGCCCGCGTCCTCAGTCAGCGACGGCGCCTCGCGGATCCTGCCCTCCTAGCGCGGGGAGGGCCCGCCGGGACCCCGGGGCATGGCGCTGAGTTCACCCGAGGACCCGACAGGGACCCCGCGCGCCCGGGGATGACACGGCCAGGGGAGCGGGTCCGCGGGGCGCGGGTGGAGACACGGCCAGGGGAGCGGGTGTGCGGGGCGCGGGTGGAGACACGGCGCGGGGGCGCGGGGGGACACGGCCAGGGAAGTTGTTTTTTGAGACGGTGACATTGAAGCTGGGCATAGGCTCTCCTGGCACAGGGAACAGCTGCGCAAAGGTTCTGTTAGGTTTTGAAGGGAAGGCGGGGAAAGACCGAGAGGGGCGTAGACTGGACTCACAGTCCGGGGGAAGGGGAGACTGTGTGTGGAGAATGAACCCTGAGCAAGGGGCAGGAGATGAGAAGGGAATCGCCAGGCATCTGATCCACGTGTCTAGGTCTGTGCCAGGAATTTTGGATTTTAACGTCCAGAGAGCTTCTCAGAAAGCAAATACAAACCACGCCCTGGAGGGAGCCACTGGGCCCATTCCACCTTTTTGTGGACATTTTTACTGTGATAATTGTAGACTCACACGCAGTTACAAGACTAATCTGGAGCGATCCCTTGTACACCTTCCCAGGTTCCCCCATTGGTCACATTTTGTAGAACCAGTGCAGTATCACAGCCAGGGCGTTGGCGTGGACATGGTCCACAGACCGCTTGCAGATTTCTCCATTCTTCTCGTATTTGTATCTGTTCTGTGCAGTTTTACCACATCTGTAGGTTCATGTGTTGACTACCACAGTCAAAATACAGAACAGTGTCATGATAGGGCTGTCCTGCTGTCCTTTCATAACCACACAGCTTCCCTACTCCCAAACTGCAAAGTTGTAGTACAACGACACAGCCAGGATGCTGACACTGACACAGTCCACCAACCGCTTGTCCTTGCCTGTGTGTGTGTCAGTCCACCGTCTCCACCTTTTGATACAGCAACTATACATTGCAGCCGCTTTAACAAGGATTCCTGCCCGCCCAGCTGCTGCATGGCCTCAGAGCGGCCCTGCTCATTCACCTGTGGGAAAGGGACACCCTCCTGCTGGTCACTCCTGTTTTCTGATGACCTCCCTCTCCACAGTGGCATTTTGTCAGCACTTGGGAACTTTCTGGCCCAGATGATTGAGAAGAAGCAGAAGAAAGAAAACTCTGGAAGTCTGGATGTCAGTGGGCCTCTGAGATACGCTGTTTATGGGTGAGTGCTGTAGGAGGATCTGTTTATCCTGTAGCCGCTGAGTGCAACTAAGCTGGGCGGCAAAACCAAGTGGCTGGACTACTCTGATTTGGAAATGTAACTTTTTTTTAAACATTGCAGTAATTATCATGGGGAAAAATTCAGACGGTTCGTATATTTCGTATATATACACATGTGGTTTTCTTGTTGTTCTGGAGACAGAGTCTCACTGTATCACTCAGGCTCATGGCAACCTCTGCCTCTCGGGTTCAAGTGATTCTCCTGCCTCAGCCTCCTGAATAGCTGGGATTATGGGCACATGCCACCAGAACCAGATAATTTTTGTATTTTTAGTAGAAATGGGGTTATACCATGTTGGCCAGGCTCGTCTCGAACTCCTGACCTCAAGTGATCCACCCGCCTCAGCCTCCCATATGTGGTTTTATCATGTTTCTTTTTAATTCCGTGGATGGGGGTGGTCCTCTTAATTGGGCTGAGAGACAGACCTGAGGGCAAGTAACTCATCCAAACCTAAAGTCAGACTTCAGGATTCACAAACCCTGGAAAGCATCCTAGACTGGGCTCATGGAAGAGGAAAACTGACTCAATGTGACCAGTTAATTTCTGTTGTTATTTTCATAGTGTAAATATCTAGAAAAGAAATGCTTAGGTATCCTGAAAAATGTCCAGTTTCTGAACCACTGTCTGAATTGCAAAAGCACAGTGATTCAAGAGTTTTACCTTAATCCACCCTGAGATTTCGGCCAACAGTAGCATCATAGATGGATTATTTGAAGTATTTTACAACTAGAGTGATTTTTTTTTCTTGAGACAGAGTCTCTCTCTGTTGCCCAGGTTGGAGTGCAGTGGCGCGACCTCGGCTCACAGCAACCTCTGCCTTCTGATTCAAGCGATTCTTCCGCCTCAACCTCCCTAGTAGCTGGAACTACAGGCGCACACCACCACGTCCGGCTAATTGTTGTATTTTTAGTAGATTCAGGTTTTCACCATGTTGGCCAGGCTGGTCTTGAACTCCAGACCTCGTGATCCGCTTGCCTCGGCCTCCTAAAATGCTGGGATTACAGGTGTGAACCACTACACCTGGCCTGATTTTTTTTATTCAGACTTCATGAGGATCATTTTTATGCTTGCAAGCTTGATAATTTGAGTCATCATGAATTTTTCCATAATGTATTTAGAGCAGTGATCCCCCCAAGAGGGGCAGGTAACAAGATCACCTAGCAGGCTTCATCTAAGCACAGTTTTCCCTTCCCCACTGAGAATCCACACGGCACCCTATGACCGGGTGGGAAAAACACACTGAAAACCACTTGTTTAAAGACTGTCAACGTCACAAGTTGAAAGATCCCTCTTTGTTGCTGAATTTTTTGGAACTATGGTCCCAGCAGATGTAGCAGCTGGTTCCATTCTCTCCCAAGCACACGGGAATGACTAGCAGCAATGCAATCAAGCCGAATGCAGCCCCAGCTCCCACCCTTGCCAGTTAGTCTAGAGAGTTTGATGACAAGCTCTATAAACAGGGACGTGTCCGATGGTTCATTTTGGAGGACCTGAAAGCCACGCCCTGTTCTGGGCATTGCAGTGGACAGATGGAGCCTGCCTTCTCAGGGTGAAGAGAGGCACAGACTAACCTAACAGATGAGATCAGGACGGTGCTGGGCAGACAGTGAGTCAGGGCCTGGAGTAAAGGCTGCTAGCACAGGTGTGCACACGTGCTGGGACTACCTGGAAGCTGACAGCGTGAGGAGGAGTGAGCCCCCAGGCAAGGCGGGGAAGCGATGGGAGCAGAGGGCCCACGGCAGGGGCAGCTCTGGTCTGTTAGGGCAGCAGAGCGCCCCTGAAGCTGACTTGTCTATACAGACCTGTGTGGCCAGGACTGAGGGACATCAGGGAGGCAGGATTTAGGACCTGGGATTTGTGGGTGAAGCTGGAGCAGAGAAGGGCACATCCAGAGAATCACAGCCTGGTTCACCCCCTGTGGGGCCTCAGGTTCTTCTTCACAGGGCCACTGAGTCACTTCTTCTACCTCTTCATGGAACACTGGATCCCTCCCGAGGTCCCCCTGGCAGGGCTGAAGAGGCTTCTCCTGGACCGCCTCATCTTTGCACCAGCCTTCCTCATGTTGTTCTTCCTCATCATGAACTTTCTGGAGGTGGGTGTACTGCATCTCTTCATTTAGCACAGGGATTCTTCACCTGACATTCCTGGGCGGAAGTCAGAGGGTCTGCAAACTTTTCAGTACACTCAAATTGAAATTTTGCATTTTCCTTTATGAATATAGGAAGTGAACGTCTAGTATTGGCAGGACCTGTTTGTACCCAGTAGAGCCACTGTGTTTATTTATTTATTTATTGGAGGCAGGGTTTCAGTCTGTCACCCAGGCTGCAGCGTAGCAGCACAGTCAGAACTCACTGCAGACTCAGACTCCTGTGTTCAAGTGATCATCTTGCCTCAGCCTCCCAAGTAGCTGGGACTGCATGTGCGTGCCACCACACCCAGCTAAATCACGTACCAGTTGTTACAGATACCTTAAAATGTCATTTATGCTCTTTACTACTTGGACCTGCCATCAGAGGTCTTGTCACTGTGTAAAGAAAGAAACAGGCTGGGCGCTGTGGTGCACACCTGTAATCCCAGCACTTTGGGAGGCCAAGGCCAGTGGATAGCTTGAGGCCAGGAGTTCGAGACCAGCCTGGGCAACATGGTGAAAACCCATCTCTCCAAAAATAAAAAATGAGCCGGTGTGATGGTGTGCACCTGTAGTTCCAGCTATTCAGGAAGCTGAGGTGAGAGGATCTCTTGAGCCCAGGAGGTAGAGGCTACAGTGAGCTGAGATCGCACCACTGCACTCCAGCCTGGGCAACAGAGCAAGACCCTGGTTCAAAAAACAAAATTTAAAAATAGAAATAAACACATTAGTCTGTCAACATTTTTTTGAATACTTTGATAACTGTATGTCAGTATTATTGATTCCTTTGTAGTCCTATGTATTGTATTTTATACATTATAAGACATGATTTTGAGAAGAGGGGGCCGCAGGCTTCACTAAACTGTCAAGGAGATCTGTGGCACAGGAAGTTGAAGACCCCTAAGGATAACACAGAAGCCTGTGCGAGCTCTGGGCCTGAAGTTAATCTTCTGGCATAATCCCAGTCAGAATCCACCGCGTGGGAGGCATGTTCAGCTGTGCTCAGCAGGCATGTCTGTTGTGACTGTCCTGCCTTCCCCATTCATGAGCACCTTCAAATCCTCACTGTCTCTAGGAGCACCCAGCTGGGTTGTGCTGTGTGTCTGAAACGTGTCACCTTCTGTCCTGAAAGTAATTTGTTTTAACTGATCGCTTCTCCATACAGAAGTTCTAAAAGTTCATATATTCAAATATGGCATGCCTTTCCTTACAGGAAGATAATAGAAATATTCTCCTATACTTTTCTCCAGTATCCTTATGGTTTTATTTGTGTTTACAGTAGGAGATAAACTTCTGCCTTGATTTTTCCACTTACATAGCAGATTTTCTCATTACCATTTATGGTACAATCCCCAGTATTTTGAAATAGTCTCATTTCCATCTGTATAGGCCACTATCTGGACTCTTTGTTCTTTTGCTGGGTTCTTTTCTTTTCTTTTTTTTTTTTTTTTTTTTTTTTTTTTTTTTTTTTTTTTTTTTTTTTTTTTTTTTTTTTTTTGAGATGGAGTGCAGTGGCCCAATCTCGGCTCACTGCAACCTCTACCTCTTGGGCTCAAGTGATTTTTTTTTTTTTCTTTTTATTGAGATGGAGTTTCGCTCTTGTTGCCCAGGCTGGAGTGCAATGGCATGATCTCGGCTCACCACACCTCCGCCTCCTGGGTTCAAGCGATTCTCCTGCCTCAGGAGATAACAGGCATACACCATCACACCCGGCTAATTTTGTCTTTTTAGTAGAGATGAGGTTTCTCCATGTTGATCAGGCTGGTCTCAAACTCCCAGCCTCAGGTAATCCGCCCGCCTCGGCCTCCCAAAGTGTTGGGGTTACAGGCGTGAGCAACCATGCCCGACCCTCAAGTGACTTTTGTGCCTCAGCCTCCTGAGTAGCTGGGACTATAGACACCTGCCACCACACCTGGCTAATTTTTTTATTTTTAATAGAGATGGGGTTCCTCCGTGTTGGCCAGACTGGTCTTGAACTCCTGGCCTCCAGTAATATGCCTACTTCGGCATTACAGGCATGAGGATTACAGGCATGAGCCACCACACCCAGCTCTCCCCTTACTTTAAACAAGTTAAGCATTTCTTTAAAATTGTTTTTTTAGTTTGTATATATTTACAGAGTACGAGTGCAGATTTCTTTTTTTCTTTTTTTTTTCTTGAGCCAGAGTCGCACTCTGTCATCAGGCTGGAGTGCAGTGGCGCAGTCTCAGCTCACTGCAGTCTCCACCTCCCGGGCTCAAGTGATTCTCCTGCCTCAGCCTCCTGAGTAGCTAGGATTACAGGCACGCGCCACCACGCCCAGCCTCAGCCTCCTGAGTAGCTGGGATTACAGGGGCACGCAACCACACCTGGCTAAATTTTTGTATCTTTAGTAGAGACAGGGTTTCACCATGTTGGCCAGGCTGGTCTTGAACTCCTGACCTAGTGATCCACCACCTTGGCAAAATGCTGGGATTACAGATGTGAGCCACCATGCCTGGCCATGAGTGCAGATTTCTTACGTGACTATATTGTGATGAAGTCTGAGCTTTTAGTTCCCATCACCTAAGTAGTACCCAATGGTGATTTCACCCCTCCTTCCCCCAGCACCACCTCTTGGAGTCTCTGGTGTCTGTTATTTTCCTCTGTTGGTCCATGTGTACCCTCTGTTTAACCCCCACTTAACAGTGAGAACATCAGCTGAGGCAAGGTCACTTGATCCCAGGACGTTGAGATGTTGAGACCAGCCTGGGCAACATAATGAGACCCCATCCCTACAAATAAATTAAAACTCAAAGGGTTGCGGTGGCACATGCCTGTAGTCCCAGTCACTCAGGAAGCTGAGACTGAGGCCTGATCCCAGGAGGCTGAGACTGAGTGAGTTGAGATCATGCCACTGCACTCCAGCCTGGGTAACAGAGTGAGAAGGTGAGGCCCTGTCTGGAAAAAAATTGAGAACATGCAGTATCCGACTTACCGTTTGTGAGCTGCTTCACTTGGGATAATGGCCTCCGGTTCAATCTACGTTTCTGTTTTTTTGGGGTTTTTTTTGGTACAGAGTCTTACTCCTTCGCCCAGGCTAGAGTGCAGCGGCATGATCTCAGCTTACTGCAACCTCTACCCTCCCAGGTTCAACGATTCTCCTGCCTCAGATTCCCAAGTAGCTGGGACTACAGGCACGTGCTACCACGCCTGGCTGATTTTTGTATTTTTTAGTAGAGATGGGGTTTCAACATGTTGGCCAGGCTGATCTTGAACTGCTGACCTCATAATCCACCCTCCTCGGCCTGCCAAAGTGCTGAGATGACAGCTGTGAGCCACTGCGCCCAGCGACTTGGCTTTTTAATAATGGTCATTCTGACTGGTGTGAAGTGGTATATTCCGTGGTTTTAATTTGCATTTCTCTGATGATTAGCGATGTTGAACATTTTTCACGTTTCTCGGCCACTTGTTTTTCCTCTTTTGAAAAATGTTCGGGCCAGGCGCAGTGGTTCACACCTGTGATCCCAGCACTTTCGGAGGCTGAGGCAAGCGGATCACGAGGTCAGGAGTTCAAGACCAGCCTAGCCAACATGGTGAAACCCTGTCCCTTCTAAAGATACAAAAAATTAGCCGGGCATGGTGGTACGCCCCTGTAATCCCAGCTACTCGGGAGACTGAGGCAGGAGAATCGCTTGAACCTGGGAGGCAGTGGTTGCAGTGAGCTGAGATTGTGCCACTGCACTCCAGCCTGGGTAACGGGAAAAGACTCTGTCTCAAAAAAAAAAATGTTCATGTCCTTTGCCCACTTTTTAAATGTGGTGTATTTATTTCTTTCTTGTTGAGTTGTTTTGAGTTCCTTGTGGATTCTGGATAACAGCCCTTTGTAGGGACATAATTTGCATATGTTTTTCCCGTGCTGTAGATTGCTGATTGTTTCTTTGTGCAGAAGCTTCTTTGTTTAATGAGTCCCGTTTGTCTATTTTTGGTTTCGCTGCATTTGCTTTTGAGGACTTGGTCAGAAATTGTTTTTCTTGGCCGACGTCTAGAGGAGCTGCTCCTCGGATCTTTATGGTTTCAGGTCTTGGGTTCAGGTCTTTAATGCACGAGCTCACATTTAGAAACAACTTACTGGGGTCCTTTTTTTTTTTTCATAACTCCTAACAAGTTTTGATCAGAAGGACATCAACTTTGGCAGATTTGGGCAGAATTGACAGCGTAGCTCTGAGTAGCAGTTCTGGTGCCCAGGGCCAGCCTTGGGCATCACCTCCTCTGGCCATCCGCAAGGAGTGATGGGCTGGGACATCACTGCCAGCGTGAGCAGGCTGCTGTCTGGCATCTCACGGATTATTTTCCATCTCGCTGGTTGGCTCCTGAGGGCTGCAATGCTGAGTACACGCGTGCTGTCTGCATATAAACGGAACAAAGTCAAATAGTTTAAATTTCATCATGTTAGGGTTTGGGTGCCTGGAATTCAGTTCTGATGGGCAGTGAGATTGTTCACCACCTGCCTTTCCTCCTTTGCAGGGGAAAGACGCCTCAGCCTTCGCCACCAAGATGAGGCGGGGCTTCTGGCCAGCCCTGAAGATGAACTGGAGGGTGTGGACGCCAGTACAGTTCATCAACGTCAACTACGTCCCTCTGCAGGTGAGGGCCACGGGGCTCAGCCCCCACCAAACATTACTTTCTGTCAGCCCTCCCTCCCTCCTTCCTTCTTTCCTCCTTCCCTCCCTCCCTTCCCCTTCCCTTTCCCTTCCCTCTTTCTTTTTTCTTTCTCTTTGTCTCTGTTTCTCTCTCTCTCTCTCCCTCCCTTTCTTTCTCTTTCTTTCTTTCTTTTTTTCTGTAGTTTTCCTCAGACTTGCTTTCACCTGTGTCTATACTCCTCAAACGCCCATGGGCTTCGCCCATGACCCTGAAACATCGATAGTTCTGGATTCAGGAAGCAACACACAAGGGTGTCCCAAGTGGTTGTCTTTGCCTCTTCCGTTCATTCAGCAAATTCTCATTAAAAGCCCCCATGCCAGTGCTGCCCTTGGGTTTTCTAGCCTTTGAAACATTCCCAGTCCCAGGAGTGTACAGTCAGGCAACGGGAATCTATGCTCCTAGGTTGCAGTCCTCAAACTTGGCCCAAATAAACTCTAGTTATACTTAGCGGGGAATAAAAGGGCCGCATGCAGTGGTTCACGCCTGTAATCCCAACACTGGGAGGCCAAGGCAGGCAGATCACAAGGTCAAGAGATCGAGACCATCCTGGCTAACACAGTGAAACCCCATCTCTACTAAAGATACAAAAAGTTAGCTAGGTGTGGTGATGGGTGCCTGCAATTCCAGCTACTCTGGGGGCTGAGGCAGGAGAATCACTTGAACCCAGGAGGTGGAGGTTGCAGTGAGCCAAGATTGAGCCACTGCACTCCAGCCTGGGCGACAGAGCAAGACTCTGCCTCAGAAAAAAAAAAAATACAAAAATTAGCTGGGTGGTTGTACACCTGTAGTCCCAGCTACTCAGGTGACTGAGACACAAGAATCACTTGAATGCAGGAGATGGAGGTTGCAGTGAGCTGAGATTGCACCACTGCACTCCAGCCTGGACAACACCGTAAGAACCTGTCTCAAAAAAATAAATAAAATGTTAAAAAGAAACAAAACATTCCTGGTCCCTCGGCTCATGAATTACAGCTGAGGCTGAAGGCAGGTGCTGTGTGGTCATGGGTCCTACCGCTGACCTGGAAGGGCTGCCTCACAGTAGCCATGGCAGCCACACCCGGATGAGGGATGAGCCTGTCCAGGCGCGGAGTGAAGGCCTTCTGGGGAGACTGAGACTTTCTGCTCTCCTGTGCATGAAGGAGCTGCTGTGGGGGCTGAGTCAAAGGTGTCGGATTGGGGCTTAGCTCTGGGCTGGTGGAGCAAAGGCCACAGCCCCAGGCTCTGCCACTGGGATCAGCTGTCTTTATGCACAACCGGGGTCCCCAGGACAACTCCCATGCTGAGAGGATGGGGCTCAGCACCCCCTGCGGCGTGGCAGGACACCCCCAGGTGCTACAGAAGGAGGCCTCGCAGAGCCTGCAGGGGCCACATGCTTCCCTCCCCTACAAGGCATGCAACCCATCAGGGCTTTACTGGCGCTGGTGGGTGGGTATCTCTCCCTGCTGCGCCAAAGCTTCAGACCCCCAGAAGGAGAGCAGCTGTGTGGAGCCTATGTGGTTGGTGTGAGCAGTCCAGGCACAGGGCAGGTGGCCCTTCTGGGAAAGGTGGGTGCCGTGCCAGCCCAAGCTGCCACTAGGGAGGACCCGGACAGGCCTGCGGTGGCAGCACCTCAGCTACTGAGAGCCTTCCTGCATGAGCACTGGCTCTGAGCCCTGCCCAGGAGGGAGGAGAGGACCAGGGTGACCCATGAGGGAGGCGGCCCAGTGTGTGCACACTGCACACCACACACACACACACACACACACACACACACACTGCACATGCACCAAACACACTGCACATACCACACACACCAGACACACTGCACATACCACACACCCCACTGTACACACCACACACACCCCAAACACACTGTACACACCACACACACACCACACTGTACACACTACACACACACCAAACACTGCACACACCACACACATACCAGACACACTGTACACACCACACACACCAGACACTGTACACACCAGAAACACACCACTGTACACCACACACACACCAAACACACTGCACATACATACCAGACACACTGCACACACCACACATAAAACATGCCGCACGCACCACACACACCACACACAAAACACTGCACACACCACACACACCACACTGTACATTGCACACACACACACCAGACGCTACATACACCACACACCACACTGTACACCACACACACCAAACACTACATTGCACACACCACACTGCATACTGCACACACCACACTGTATATACACCACATACATCCCACACTGCACACACCAAACACTGTACATTGCACACACACCAAACACTGCACACATGAAACACTGCACATACCCGAAACACACTGTACACACCACACACCCCACTGTACACACCACACACACACCAGACACACTGCACACACCACACACACCACACTGTACACACCAGACACTGCACACACCAAACACTGCACACACCACACACACACAAAAACTGCACACACCACACTGTACATTGCACACACAGACCACACTGCACACACCAAACACTACGCACACCACACACACCACACTGCACACACCAAACACTGCACACACACACATACACCAAATACACTGCACATACCACACACAAAATACACTGCACACATCACACACAACACACTGCACACACCACACAAACACCAAACTGCACACACACTGTACACACCAAACACTGCACACACCACACACACCCCAAACACACCACACACACCCCAAACACACCACACACACCCCAAACACTGTACACACCACACAACCAAACACACTGCACACACCACACACACACCAAACACACTGCACACACCACACACACCCCAAATATACTGTACACATCACACACACACCAAACACTGCACACACCACACGCTAAACACACTGCACACACCAAACACTGCACACACCACACGGTACACACCACACACACCAAACACTACACTGCACACACACAGACACTAAACTGCACACACCACACATACCACACTGTACACACCAAACACACTGCATACACCACACACACACTGCATGAACCACATGCCAAACACTGCACACACCACACACCTCCCACACTGCACACAACACACACACCAAACACACTGTACACTGCAGACACACACACCAAACGCTGCACACACCACACACCCCACTGTACACACCACATACACCACACTGCATATACCACACACACACCAAACACACTGTACACACCACACACACCAAACACACTGCACACACCACACCCCAAACACTGTACACACCACACAAACACTGCACACACCACACACACACACCAGAGACACTGTACACACCACACACACACCAAACACACTGCACACACCATATACCAAACACTGCACACACGACACACACCAAGCACACTGCACACACCACAAACATACCACACTGTACACCACACACACACCAAGCACACTGCACATACTACACACATACCACACTGCACACACCACACATAAAACATGCTGCACACACCACACACACACCAAACACCATACACCAGACACACTGTACATTGCACACACACCACACTGCACACACATTGTACACACCACACATACACCAAACACTGCACACACCACACTGTACACACCACACACACTGCACACACCACACACCTCCCACACTGTACACACTGCACACACCACACTGTAAACACCACACAAACCAAACACTGCACACACCACACACACAGCAAACACTGCACACACCACACACACACCAAACACACTGCACACACCACACACACAAAACGCTGCACACACCACACACACCAAAAACACTGCACACGCCAAACATACTGCACACACCAAACACACTGCACATACCATACTGTACACACCACACACACACCGCACACACCCCAAACACACTGTACACATCACACACCAAAAA
>PVKV010010931.1:0-73178 GCA_004027835.1 Alouatta palliata
CGGGGGGAAAAAGGGGAGGGACAGCAGGGGGTGGGGATTTGGGGAGGGATAGCATGGGGAGAAATAACAGATACAGGTGATGGGGAGGAAGGCAGCAAATCACACTGCCATGTGTGTACCTATGTAACAATCTTGCATGTTCTTCACATGTACCCCCAAACCTAAAATGCAATAAAAAGTATATATATTAAAAAAAAATAATGAAGATCTGAGTACTAGATATGTTCATGGTAACTCGAGTGCCATTAATTCTAGTCCCTGTCAGCTGACAGAGCAAGGAACTATATATTTGTATACTAACCCATGTGTACATATTATATCTATAAATATTTCTACATGTAAGCATCTGTATAAGTTTCTTGTTGCTTCTGTAACACACTCCACAAATCTAAACACCAAAAATGTATTATCTCTCTAGATCTGGAAGCCAGAATTCTAAAATGAGTTAGCTTGGCTGTCATCCTTCCAGATGCTTTAGGGCAGATTTTTGTTTTTGTTTTTGTTTTCTTTTGTTTTGCCATTTTATTTTATAGAGGCTGTAAGTTCCTTGGCACATGTACTTGGCTCATGGCTCCACATTGCACTTACCTCTGATTCCATTGTCACACCTTCTCTGACTCTGACCCTCCTGTCTCCCTCTTGTAAGAACTCATGTGATTACATTGGGTTTGCCTGAATAATCTGGGATAATGTTCTCAATTCAAAATTCTTAACCACATTTGCAAAATCCCTTTTTCACATAAAATAATGTATTTACAATTTTATGAGGATTAGGATGTGGATTTCTTTGAAATACCATTATTAAGCCTACAGTGAGCTGAATTATGCCCCTCCAAAATTCAAATGCCTAAGTCCTAATCCCCAATACCTCAGCATTTTACCATATTTGGAGACAGGGCCTTAAATGAGGTCATTAGGGTGGATTGTAATACAATCTGACTAGTGTCCTTATAAGAGGAGGAGATACCAAAGGTTCATACACACAGAGAGAAAGACCATGTGAGGACATAGCAAGAAGGCAGACATCTGCAAGCCAAGAAATGGTGTCTCAGAAGACACCAAACAGGCAGAAACTTTGATCTTGAACTTCTATCCTCCAGAACTATTAGTAAAGTAATTTCTAACATTTAAGCCACTCAGTCTGTGGCATCTTGTTATAGCAGCCCTACCAAATGAATACACCTACAATACCATATGTATCTATATTAAGCTAAGCATCAGTTCATACTGATTTCTCACACTCTAATCTGTTACCAACCTGTCTCATTCTAGCCTCCTTTGCTTACTTATCTACAACCTCACATTCCAAAAGTGGGAAACATGGATCCCAACATCCACCATCCATTTACATAATTATTTAATTCCAATATGTATGTGTGGTGGTATCAGAATTATTAACCCATACCCCTGTGGGAACAATTTTACCCACTAGAATATAATGCTTAGATATAGTTTTGCCATTAATCTTACAGACTCCACACATTTCCGAAGCTACTTATCTCAGCACATTTTGCCCTTAACCTCCATAATTAGATTGAGATTGTTTTGTCACATTCTATATTCCATCCCTTAACTTCTTAAATTATTTTTTAATGACCATGCATTAAGTATTACTTTATAGCTGTAAGGTCCTGTAGATTTTGACAAAAGCACAGTGTCATATATTTATTATTATAATATTATACAGACTAAATTCACTATCCTGAAATATTCCCTGTGCTTTACCTTTACAATATTCCCTCCCCTCCTCAAAAAAATCCTAGCAAATATTGATCTTTGTATGATTTCCATTGTTTTGTTTTAACACCACATAATAAAATCATACATTATGTAGACTTTTTATACTGATTTGTTTCACTTAGTAATATGCATTTAAGATTTATTCATGTTTTTTCATGGCTTGATAGCTCATTTGTTTTTATTACTAAATAATATTATGTTGTATGTTTGTACATTGTTTATCCATTGGCTTATTGAATGATATCTTGGCTTTTTCCAATTTAGGGTAATTATGTTTCTATAAGCATTCAAATGCAGCTTTTTACATGGACATAAATTTTCAACTAGTTTTATTGTTGTTGTAATGCTAGCTTCACAGAGTGAATTAGTAAGTGTTCCTTCTACTTCTATTTTCAGAAAGATCTTGTAAAGAAATGGTATCATTTCTTCTTTAAGCATTCAGTACAACGCACCTGTAACACCGTCTGAGCTTGGTGCTTTCTTTTTCTGAAAAGTTATTAATTATTGGTTTAATTTCTTTAGGAAATATAGACCTATTTAGATTATCTATTTTTCTTGGCATGAGTTTTTATAGTTTGTATCTGTCAATGAATTGGTCCATTTTGTCTTAGTTATTAAAGTTTTAAGCATATGTCTCTGTGCTGTGACCTTCATAAGTACATTGATAATGCCATAACATTTTTCCACTGTTAGGTGACATGCAAAGACTCGAGGGAGCTGAAGTAAGAGCAGTGTGCTTAGCCCAGCTAAGAAAATGCTCTGTTATAAGAGATAGTCTTCCTTGGAGAGTAGAATTTTGTTATGGAGAATGCTCTGTCTTTCTGAACAATGATTACCCTACTCCTCCTCTTTCCAGAGCTATAAGGAGATGTTTCTTAGCTCTTTACCATGAAAACATGGAGGAATTCCTGAAAGTAATACCCGTAAAAGTGTGGGGATCCCCAAAATGCACAAACTGAATACAACAGCACATCAAAAAGCTTATCCATCATGATCAAGTAGGCTTCATCATGGGGATTCAAGGCTGGTTCAACATATGAAAATCTATAAATGTAATCCATCACATAAACAGAACCAAAGACAAAAACCACATGATTATCTCAATAGATGCAGAGAAGGCCTTCCACAAAATTCAACAGCCCTTTATGCTAAAAACTCTCAATAAACTAGATACTGATGGAATGTATCTCAAAATAATAAAAGCTATCTATGAAAAACCCACAGCCAATATCATACTGAATGGGCAGAAACTACCCTTTGAAAATGGCACTAGACAAGGGTGCCTTCTCTCACCACTCCTATTCAACATAGTATTGAAAGTTCTAGCCAGAGCAATCAGGCAAGAAAAGGAAACAAAAAGTATTCAATTAGGAAAAGAGGAAGTCAAATTGTCTCTATTTGCAGATGACATGATTGTATATTTAGAAGATCCCATCATCTCAGCCCAAAATCTCCTTAAGATGATAAGCAACTTCAGCAAAGTCTCAGGATACAAAGTCAATATGCAAAAATCACAAGCATTCCTATATACCAATAACAATCAAACAGCCAAATCATGAGCAAATTCCCATTCACAACTGCTACAAAGAGAATAAAATACCTAGGAATACAATTAGCAAAGGATGTGAAGGACCTCTTCAAGGAGAACTACAAACCACTGCTCAAGGAAATAAGAGAGGACACAAACAGATGGAAAAACATTCCATGCTCATGGTTAGGAAGAATCAACACCATGAAAATGGCCATACTGTCCAAAGTAATTTATAGATTCAATGCTATCCCCATCAAGCTACCATTGATCTTCTTTACAGAACTGGAAAAAAGACACTTTAAACTTCATATGGAACCAAAAAAGAGCCTACATAGCCAAGACAATCCTAAGCAAAAAGAACAAAGCTGGAAGCATCATGCTACCTGACTTCAAACTATACTATAAGGCTACAGTAATCAAAACAGCATGGTACTGGTACCAAAACAGATATATATGCCAATGGAACAGAGCAGAGGCCTCGGAAGAAATGCCACACGTCTACAACCATCTGATCTTTGACAAACCTACCAAAAACAAGCAATGGGGAAAGGATTCCCTGTTTAATAAATGGTGTTGAGAAAACTGGCTAGCCGTGTGCAGAAAGCTGAAACTGGACCCATTCCTTACACCTTATACAAAATTTAATTCCAGATGGACTAAAGATTTAAACATAAGACCTAACACTATAAAAACCCTAGAAGAAAACCTAGACAATGCCATTCAGGACATAGGCATAGGCAAGGATTTCATGACTAAAACACCAAAAGCATTGGCAACAAAAGGCAAAATAGACAAATGGGATCAAATTAAACTTAAGAGCTTCTACACAGCAAAAGAAACAATCATTAGAGTGAACCAGCAACCAACAGATTGGGAAAAAAAATTTGCAAGCCACCCATCTGACAAAGGGCTAATATCCAGAATCTACAAAGAACTAAAACAAATTTACAAGAAAAAAACAACCCCATCAAAAAGTGGGCAAAGTATATGAACAGGCACTTTTCAAAAGAAGACATTTATGCGGCCAACAAACATATGAAAAAATGCTCATCACTGGTTATTAGAGAAATGCAAATCAAAAACACATTGAGATACCATCTCACACCAGTTATAATAGAGATCATCAAAAAATCTGGAGACAACAGATGCTGGAGAGGTTGTGGAGAAATAGGAACACTTTTACACTGCTAGTGGGAGTGTAAATTAGTGCAGCCATTGTTGAAGACAGTGTGACGATTCCTCAAGGATCTAGAAATAGAAATACCATCTGACCCAGCAATTTCATTACTGGGTATATACCCATAGGATTATAAATCATTCTACTATAAAGACACATGCATGCATATGTTCACTGTGGCAGTGTTTACAATAGCAAAGACTTGGAACCAACCCAAATGCCCATCAAGGATAGACTGGATAAAGAAAATGAGGCACATATACACCATGGAATACTATGCAGCCATAAAAAAGGGTAAGTTCATGTCCTTTGCAGGGACATGGATGAATCTGGAAACCATCATTCTCAGAAAACTGACACAAGAACAGAAAACCAAACACTGCATGTTCTCACTCATAAGTGGGTGTTGAATGATGAAACACATGGACACAGGGAGGGGAGCATCATACACTGGGGTCTGTTGTAGGGTGCGGGGACTAGGGGAGAGATAGCAGGGGGTGGGGATGTTGGGGAGGGATAACATTAGAAGAAATACCTAATATAGGTGAAGGGGGGATGGAGGCCACAAACCACCATGGCATGTGTATACCTATATAACAATCCTGCAAAATCTTCACATGTGCCCCAGAATTTAAAGTATAAAAAAAAAATGTTAATCTGTAATGGGTAAAAAAATACACTTACTTAGAAGGATAAATTCTAGTGTTCAATAGCACAGTAGGGTGACTGTAGATATCAATAATTATTATTTATTAAATAGCTGGAAGAGAAGAATTGTGTTGTCCCCAACAAAAAGACAAGGTAAATGTTTGAGATGATACATATCCCAATTGCTCTGATGCATCGTAACACATTGTATGCATGTATCAATATATCACATGTACCCCGTAAAAATGCACAATTATTATATATCTATAAAAATATACATTCTTCAATAGTAAATGAGTAATGGGTACCCAGAACAAAAAAGAATGTTAACTTGTATGTGGCAGATTCTATTTGTCCTTAGTATAAAGAAGAATAATTCTCAACTATCACTATCTTTTCTTATAAAAGGCTATTTTTACTAAATCTGGTTGACCTACTTTTTGCTATCATCTAATTTCTCCTCAACCCCCTCAACACACATATGCACACACACACACACAGACACACACTAGTAAGGCTTGAGAGATTTTAACATGCTACTCAAAGACCAGCTTCTGAACTTTTACTGGAACTTATCATGATATCAGCAAGACGAGGTGAGCATTTCTTTATTTAAACCAGGATGATCTTAGAGTCAGCGAAGTCGGTTCAGGACTTGTTGCTACCAGTCCATAGAACATCTAGGAAATGTGACTTCATTTGAATTTTCTTGAGATAGTTTATGATAGTCAAATTGAGCAGACTTTTGGTCTTTAGAAAATTTTATTTTGACATAAACATGTAATATGATAGACATTAAATGAATCACATAATTTTTTTAAATAGCCGAGTTTTTGTAATTATTAGTATAATGCTCGTTAGATATTAGTAAATATAAACCTAAATTTTTCTGATTTTTAGTTTCTTCAATGTTAAAGTGGTGCAAGAGGTGAGAAGTAGAACTAAATTAACTCTAAATATTCTTCCCGGTCAAAAATTCTGTAGTTTTCACTTTCCACTTAAATTTATATCCACTGGAACAGAGGAGAAAGGAATGCCTATAAGGGTAAAAACATGGCAAATGATATAAGTGACAGAGAGTACATGACATGTTTGGGAGACAGAGTTAAGCAATTTGATTACAATAGAGGGTTTACGTTGAGATTAGTACAAAGTGCAGCTTGAAAGGCAGTTCAGAGCAGAATTAGAAACAGCTTTGGACAGTGGGCTAAAAATTTTGTGTATCATTCTACAGATAACAGAAAACTATTTCAGCAGTTTGAGTTAACGTGAGCATAATAATAATTTAAAAGGAATGATCTAGTGTTAACTATTATAAATGAATTAAAAGTGAGATAGGCTGGAGAAGAAAAATCAATAGAAGGAATATTTGTAAAAATAGTTGTGAGCTAATAATAGCTTCAGCAAGGTGATGTCATAGAATAGCAAAAACTCATAGAGTAACAAAGTGTTCTAAAAAATCAGTGAAACTGGCTGATATATCAGGCAAATGAGAAGAAAGTCAAAGGCAATTCCAATTTTATGTTGGGAGAATTATATTTTTACTTGGTTCAACATGGAAAGCTCTTAGAGCAAATGGAAGATATGAGTTTATTTTTAGAGGCTTTTAATTTGAAGCATAAATAGGCATAAGAAAGGAAATATGCTGTTTGCAGTGAAAAATGCAAGCCTGGGTGAGAGGTCAGAGTTGTATCCATTTTAATTTTAAATAAAACTTCACTTAAAGAAATAGACAGTTAAAACATGAAGGTTTCAATTTGAACATCACATTAAAAAACTGAGGAAACCTAGTCATTTATATTACTTACCATGTTTTTAATTTATACTCAGACATATTAGTTATATTCTCAATTTAATCAGGTCTCTTTTATCCATGTGCCTTGCTGGAACATTGTAAGCAATGACTTCTGATTTGGCAGAGCTTAGCTCTGTAAAGTGAATGTTTATTATCAACGAATTTAATTTAATTAACATTTAATTAAATGTTCCCATTTATACCTTGAACAGAAATGAGAAGTGCTAGTTTTCCTAGCAAAGGAAGTCTCTGAATATACTGTGCCTACTAATGTCAAAGTAACTGATTCAAAGCAGTGGGAAAAACTCCTGTTTTATGGAATTGATTGCTTAAGTCCCAATCAAAGCAGTTAATTTAATATATTTGGGGTAGCACCACAGTATGATCTTCTTCCAAGTTAACATAATTTCTTTTTGCATGTTAAAGAGGCTCAGAACATGTAAGTGGTCAAGTCCCATAATTAAACTAACCCCAGTCTCCTTATTTGTGAAATGAGAAATTGATGACAGCTAAATTCCCTTTCAGTAAGTACATTTTTTTATATATAAACCCTACATCTTTGAAAAAACAAAACAAAACAAAAAGAGCTTATTATTGAATATTTCAGGTGTGATAAAAAAATGTGCCTAAAGAAAAAAATTCCAAGAAATTCTAAAATCATGGAGTGTCCTCACTAATATCACCTGGAATTTATTTTATTAAATTGGTGCAAAAGTAACTGTGGTTTGAAAGTAATGGTAAAAACCACAAAAACTTTTGCATAAACCTAATACGTAAAGTTTTTTATCTAGCAAATGTAAAGAGTTCCATGGTTGCAGTAACTACCTTTTTAAAGGGTAGGAAATAGCAACAAATATCCTAAGCCCCATCCCAGTTGATACAGCAAGCAAATCTGTAGTATAATCTAGCAAGTTGAAGTGTGATCAGCAGCACAGGCATCACTTGGGATCTTGTTAGAAATGCAGACTCAGACTCTATTCCAAACTTGCAGAATCAGAATCTGCATTTTGACCAGATTTCCAGGTGATTCTTATGAACATTAAAGTTTGAGAGACAGTGATACATAATCCCACTCAATGTACACTCCCAAAAATAGGGAAATTCATATCATCAATCTGTAGCGATCCTATCTGTCTTGTCTTCAGTTAATTAAATTTTATGTTACCACCCACTCTAATGTAACACACTTAGTAAATGAAAATATGTAAACCTGTAGAGGTCTTTCATGAAAGAAATAACTTGAATTAGACTTCGCTTAAGAATGATATAGACCATTTATGAAGACCTCCTCCACTCTAGCCAAGAAATTAACACCTGGAGAAATTTGGCTTAAAATCTTAATTGAGGTCCTTTATTATTTGTAACTTCATTCACCAGGGCAAAAGCAAAGTGAATCCAGAAAGCTATACAGAAAATCACTATGTTTATTCATTTTACAATAAACGCCCCACTCTTATCTGCTGTACAGATTGCTTTAGGTCATAAACAAATGACAATTTCCAACTAAGCTTCATTAAGCTTTATTAACATATAGGGTTGCATCTATGCTTGAAAACTAGTAATCTGAACTGTTTGAAAGGGTATTTATTTGATTTGTTATGAACAAGAGAAGAATGAGGCAATAAGAAATAAACTAACATTTCTTGAGCATTTACCCTATGCTAAGTGCTACAGTAGGTGTCTTATATAAAGAGAGTCTCTAAGCTGTTAAATTTGAGATTTGTTCTCTAATCATATAAATGTGGCATTACTGTGATCTGTTAAAACTATACAAACACAGATTCTTAATCATTTGATGACAAAATTTATATGTTTAAAACTTTGCTTTATTATTGAATAGTAACATGTCAAGCCTTTCTCATCTCCCCAATTAGACATTATTCAGACATATCTAAAAGTAAGGCTGAGGTGATCTTGTTATTATGATTTCCATAAAAATATCTGTCTTAGCTCTTAAACAAGCATAGAGGTTTTATGTGGACTTTTGTGATGATATTGTTTACCTGATTGCAGTCCCTGGAAGTATCTTGGGACTATAATTAAAATCATTTTGCTGCCTAGTTTTACCATCATGGGAGACATCATTCAGTTATGCAATGTTTCACCATTTCATCCTGTGCCTACCTATTGATTCCCTCCTATTTGTTGTACAATTGTAACAAAGCAGTGTGAAAATAAATAAATACACAGACATTGTTATAACTATAAATAGTCATAAATTGTGAAAAAGTGTTATAGCATGAGGCTGTTACAGAAAATAATCAGGAGAAAGAGTTCCTCTTCTGATGTGGACAAGAAAGATCCAACCAGAATAATCCTTATGAAGACAACAACTATAGACTCTGGACAAAAATATAGGCAGTCCCCATATTACCTAAAACCATGTTAAAAGTCATGCATATCAGAACCATGTCATTGTTTTATATAGTTCTACAGTATCAGCTAATGTGCAAAGAGAAGACACAGTTACAAAATTCACAGGTTTCCATTGACACAGTACTGTGCATAGTACAGACTGCATTCATAACAAAACAATCATCTGAAAGCACCATCAAGTGAACAAAAGCAAATGGATATGGGGGGGGGTGGTCAATACTTTAAAATGGAGTAACACACAGTATTTTACCTTTTGAACAGCTCTTAGGCTAAAGGAATGCTGCAGTAGGCACCATGCAGAGTGGATACAATTCCTATAGAAAATCTGCAGATTTTCTGACTCAAAGAAACAAAGGATAGAGTTCAAAGATACCACAATTTGTGAAAAGTGTAGGAATAATCTCCAGAAAGGAGAGACAGAGAAAAAAGAAACTCAAATTCTCTTTACAAGCTGTTCAGAGCCCTAAACCATGCATGCATGCAGCAGACTACAGAAGCTAAGAATGAAATAACTATACTGAGATTTGAGCTGCTGCAAAACAGATTGTTTGCAGTTTGACTGCAACCAAGTTTATTACCTGCTGATACAAACAAATGAAAAAATCAGCACTCTTTGGAAGAATTTAAAATAGGTTATTTCCAATATTATATACACGGTGTTCAAATAAAATCCAAAATTACTCAAAAAAACAAAAACAAAATGTGACCCATTCTCAAGGAAAAAAAATGTGGAAACTAACTCCAAGACAATCAAGGCATTGGCATGAGCAGACAAAAATTTTGGAGCAGCTATTGTAATTATGCTCAGTGACATTGGGAGGCTGAGGCAGCAGAATCTCTTGAGCCTGAGTGTGGATGTTGCAGTGAGCCGAAATCATGCCATTGCACTCCAGCCTTGGCAACAGAGTGAGACTCCATCTCAAAAAAAAAAAAAAAAAAATTATGCTCATGACACAAAATAAAATATTCTCAGTAAAAAATTAAATACCAGTACTTAAAAATGAAATATATGAAATATATGAAATAAAAAGTCACAGGATAGGCTAAAAAGCACAATGGAGATGACAATAAAATGAGACAGCAAACTCGAAGATATGTAACTATAAAGAATGCAGTCTGCACCCAGCATGGTGGTTCACACCTGTAATCGCAGAACTTTGGGAGGCCAAGAGAAGTAGATGGCTTGAGTGGACCAGCTGTGAAAAATGGTGAAATCCTGTTTCTACAAAAAGATGCAAAAATTAGCTGGCCACAGTGGTGCGTGCCTATAGTCTCAGCTACACTGGAGGCTGAGGTGGAGGAATCACTTCAGCCCAGCCAGGAGGTCAAGGCTGCAGTGAGCTGTGATCATGTCACTGCACTCCAGCCTCTACAATTGAGAAAAACCCTGTCTCAGAAAAAAACAAAAAACAAAAAAAAATGTAATTTGAGAATAGACTGAAAAAGCTACCAGAGCCTCGGGTTCCTATGGAACAATACCAAATGGTTTAATATACATATAATTAAATTTTATTAGGACAAGAGTAAGAAACTGTGATAGAAATAATATTCTAATACATAGTGGTTGACTATATCCAAAATTTGGTAAAACGTATATATATTTACAAATTGCAGGTTATAGAATCTCGTCAGGAAAAAAGGAAATGATACTAGAGAGAAACTGAGATATTTAAAAAGAGAAAAGAGCATTAGAAATAGCAAATATCTGGGTAAGTATAAAACACTATGATCTCTGTTTTTTAAAATGCATATTACTGTTTAAAGAAAAAATTATAACACTCTGAAATGCTATTGTTTGGATGTAGTTTGTCCATTCCAAAACTCGTGTTGAAATTTGAGGTGGCAATGTTGGGAGGTGGTGCCTAGGAGGTGTTTGGGTCATGGGGATGGATTCTTCATGATTGGCTTAGTACTGTTCTCTAGGTAGCAAGTGTATTTTCATTCTTGAGAGACTGGATTAATTCTCATAGGAATGGATTAGTTACCCTGATAGTGGATTTTTATAAAGGGAGGTTCCTACTCATGTTTGGTCCCTCTTTATAGGTGTCTGCTTCTTCTATGACCTTCCACCGTGTTTTGACCCAGTATAAAAGCCCTTACCAGAAGCCAAGTAGAAGCCAGTGCCATGTCCTTGAACTTCCCAGTCTGCAGAATCATAAGCTAAATAAACCACTTTTCTTTACAAATTACCCAGTCTCAGGTATTCTGTTACAACAACACAAAATGGACTAAGAAATCGGGCCTACGCCATAAAAGGAAAAAAATATATATAAAAATTTTACCATCAAGGTTAAGGTGGGAGAATAAATAGACCTATATGTTTGAAAGATTTATATACTTTACTCAAAGTGGCACAATATAAACTCTAAGTAGATTGTGAAAAGTTAGAATGTATGTTGTAGTTCCTATAGCAACCATTAAACAATAATTCAAAGACCTATAACTAAAAGTCAATATATTTAAGCTTCTAAAAATATCCTATGACTCACAACAAAGACAGAAAAGAAGGACAAAGGAGACAAGTTGAAATTAAATAACAATATAGGAGGCATAAATCCAACTATATTAGGAATTATATTAACTGTTAATGAACATCCCATTTTAAATATAGTGATTTTTAGAAGACATTAAAAAGCAAGACCCAAATATATGCCAAAAGTTGTTTCTTTGAGAGTAGCAACAAAATGGATTAACCTCAAGCAAGACAGTTCAAGAAAAATAAGACAGAGAGAAAATCAGAAGAGAACACAAATGAGAGAATAAAGAAAAGATTAAGGCCATTTGATAGTGAAAAGGGAGTCCATTCTATAAGAGGATGTAAGAATCCTGCATGTTTATGCACCTAATAAAAAGCTTCAAAATGCATTAAAGACTGAAACAAAAAGAGAATGATACAAATCTACTATTGTAATAGGCAGCTTCTGACATGGCTTCCAGTGATCCCGTCTCCTAATGTTCATGCCCTTGCATGTGGGCTGAACCTCATGATTTGCTTCTAATAAATGCAATATTGTAAAAGTGATGGTATGTGACATTTGGGATTAGGATACAAGGTCTTGCTAGAACTCCCTCTCTCACCAACACTCTCACTTCTTCTTTCTATTCCTCACTTGTTTGAAACCACTGCCAGGTTGGGAGATGCTCATGTGATAAGGAACCAACTGGGCAACAGCTCTTAAAAGCTGGGGCCTCGGCCCAATAACCCAAGAGAAACTGAGTCCTGCCAAGAAGCACATACGTAAACCAGGAAGTCAATCTTTCCCATCAAGAAGACTGAGACTTGAGAAGACTGAAGACTTGTGAGAGATCCAGAGCCAGAGAACCCAGCTAAGCACATCCAGAATCCTGACCCATAGAAATTCTGAAATAATAAATAGGTGCTTTATGTCACTACATTTTAGGGTAATCAGCTCTGTGGCAATAGATAACTACCACAGCCATTACAGGTTAAAGGTTTCAACACCCCTTTTTCAATAATTGAAAGAATTAATAGAAAACTCAGAATGTATTACAGAAGCCTCTAAAAACATTACCAAATTTCCCTAAATGTAATGTATACACTTCATTCAACAACAAAAGAAAATACTTTCTTTTCAAGTGAACACAGGTTATTCATTAGGATGGATCATATTCTGGACCATAATATAGTCCTCAGTAAATTCAACAGGATTGGAATCATTCAGAATAGGTTCTCTGTCCACAATGGAAAGGGAAATCAGCAGCAGAATAACGTCTAGAAACAACCACCTAATGTACAGAAATTTAAATCACATTTCTAAATAAGATTGATCAAAAGATGTCACTAAAAACATCAGGAGGAAAATAAACTGAATATTGACGAGAAATAGCGAATCAAAATATAAGGGATGCAGCTAAAGAAGTGCTTAGAAAATCATCACATTAAACTGTAATAACAGAAAGAAGAGAACTGTCAAATCAATTATCTCAGTTTCCATCATTAAAAAAGCAAGTAAAAGTAGAGTAAATTAAACCTCAAATAAGCAGAAGGTAGGCATAAAAAGTGAAACCAATAAAAAAGAAAACACATAAAAGAGACAGTCAACAAAAAACAAAAGCTGATTTTTTCATAGATAAATCGATAACCTCAATAAGACTTACCAAATATTTACCAAAGAAAGGTAAAAATATAGATCGAAAAAGATAAAACTGATCATGTTTTTACCCGAGATAAAAATAGAAACTCTCAAAAATACTCGTGCAAAAATATTCATAGCAGTTTTACTCCTAAGTGTTAAACCCTGTAAACAACTCAAATGTCTGTCAACATGGGAATGGATGATCCAGTTGTGATATATTTACACAATGGATTGGAACTGAGCAAAGAAAAACAAACCAACTATTGATACACACAATGACACTGATGAATTTCACAGACATGATGCTGTGCTGAGAGACAGACACAAAAGCATACAATATCGTATAATTCCTTTTACACAAAATTCTAAACAGTCAAATCAAATCTGTAATGGCAGATATAAAACAGTCATTATCTCTAGGTAGAGGAGGTAGGCAAGGATTTACCAGGAAAGGGCACAGGAAATTTTCTTGGTGATATCAGTGTCTGCAAATTGATACGTATGAGTTACATTTCTCAAAAAGTCAGCTTGTGCACTGAAGATCAGAAAGAGCTAGGGAGAAAGGGAAAGGGAGGCAGAAAGTGTGGAAAGTGTACGGAAAACAGAAGAGAGAGAGAAACAGAGAGAGACAGAGAGACTATAAATGAACAAAAAAGAAGAAAAAAACTGGCCAGGTCTTAGGGGAAAAATTTAACCTGGATCAGGGATAAAAGCATAGAAGAATTACAAAACAACATCAACTTTGGGAAATTTCAGAAGTAAATACTAAGATAAAAAGAAACAGCCTTTAGAGAATGGATAGGAGCTTCCAGGGATGAGTTATCTAAGTTATTTACTGTATTTCTAAGCACATGCAATTGTGTTTTTCTGTGTAATGTCCATTTTCTAAACTATCACACTGGCTTTAAGAATGTACATGTGCTGCAGTAGAAGCCAAGTTAGGATTTTTAGAACTTCTGTGCACAGAAAATATGGTATTCTGACTTACCTATTCACATAATGTAATTCTAAATTAAAATTGTAATAATGATACACTATAATATGGGTGGATATATCTTCTTTCTAGAATGTACTTTAAAATAATATGGATAGAGGGATGAATGGGTATGTGAAAAGTTCAGCCATATGTCGATAATTACTGCACCTGGATAATGGGTACTGTTATGTATGTTTGAATTCTCAGTAAAAGAAAGCAAAAAAAAAAAAAAAAGGAGTAACCATAAAATAAGTGCTAATTCCAAAGACATTTTGATTTAGTTTTTATAAGCAACTTGGAAGTTTGAAAAGAATCTTTTAAGTATTTTAGTGCCCCTGTTGCTAATGTTGAAAGCCCATGCATAGTGCACCCACTGGTTTATCCTGTTCTGGTTAGACTGAGGATTGCTGGTTTTGCTCGTTTTATATCAGGACAGTTTCACAGGTTAAAGGTCTCCGGGGGGCAGGAGCAGTAAAAATAAAGGTGAAGGGAATGAGCCAAATCCTTCATCACTGCCCAGTAAGGATCATCCCAACTAACAGGAAAGTGACTGGAAATGTCTTCATGTCAGATGGAGTGGAGGTAGCAGTGAAGCAGGTCCTAGTGTATTTTTCTTTCTATCCAGGATGTCAAAATACTATAATTTGGATTTTTATTTTAGAAACAAAAACTCAGGTGGTAAACCTGGATTTCCTGAAGACTAGATATTGTAGACAGCAGCTCCTTGATATGATGTATTGTTAAACAAATGTGCTTATTATATATTGGGCATTCAATAAATATTTTTGGTTGTTGAAATATTTGTTCATTTTCTTTGAACAAATATAAACCATTTTGTAATATGATAGACAAATAATTGAAAAATTAAATCAGCTTAAAATTTTAAATTATCAAAAATTTGTAAGAACACAGAAAAAAATAGCCAAGAGAGAAAATCCTTTGTATTCCATTACCTCCAGAAGCATTTTTAGAAGTTTCCTAATATAAGAAATAAAATTATGTTACCCAAAATGAATGGTAACTACAGTAATCCTGTCTGGTTAAGGCAGAAACTTAAAAGAACACATGTACAAATAAACAACAAATTGATTTTGGTTTAATTTTTATTTATTTATGTATAAATATAGAAAGAAAATTTCTGTTATCACTTTATAACATTATTATAAACAACTTTAATGCTGTACTGGGAATATATTTAAATATTCGAAAACTCATAGAGATTAACAATAAATAGAAAGCAAAGAAATTACTCTTTCCTATTTGGGGCACTGTCATGTGAAAATAGCAGTCTATTTTCAGTTAATCAACAAAGCTATCAGCAAGAATTTCTAGAATACCTACAAGATGCTGTGAACTGTACATCTGGTATATTGGATTAGAAGTTTACAATCATGATGTCTAATACACATGAAATGTTTAGATAACAATATAGCATATTATATATGAATAGGTTTTAAGATAGTGTTTCCATGAGTAAGTCTTTGATATGAGCTCAAAGAAAATGAATACCACTGGGCTGAAGGACATGCTTTGAATTTTGGTGGGCATAGTGGCTCATGCCTATAATCCCAGCACTTTGGTAGCCCAAGGTGGGCGGATCACCTGAGGTTAGGAGTTCAAAACCAGCCTGGCCAACATGGTGAAACCCTGTCTCTACTAAAAATAGAAAAATTAGCTGGGCGTGGTGGCGGGCGCCTGTCATTCAAGGTACTCAGGACACTGAGGCAGGAGAATTGCTTAAACCCAGGAGGCAGAAGTTGCAGTGAGCCAAGATCACATCTTTGCACTCCAGCCTGGGTGGAAGAAAGAGAGAGAGAGAGACAGAGAGACAGACAGAGAGAGAGAGAGAGAGAGAGAGGAGGAAAGAAGGAAGGAAGGAAGGAAGGAAGGAAGGAAGGAAGGAAGGAAGGAAGGAAGGAAGGAAGGGAGGGAGGGAGGGAGGGAGGGAGGGAGGGAGGGAGGGAGGGAGGGAGGGAAGAAAATGATAGAGAATATTTACTATGGAATACTTTATGTACCATAATCCTTAAAGTATTTACTCTACCTCACTCCACTTCTACTATAAAACATGTAAATTGTTTTTTATTTTCTTTGAAATCAAAAACAAAAGATCTTAAACTATCTGCTATTTCTTTTACACATATCTTAGAGCAGGGTCTCCCTCTGTCACTGAGGCTGGATTGCAGTGGTGAGATCATAGCTAACTGTAACTTTGAACTCCTGGGTTCAAGTGATCCTCCTGCCTCAACTTCCCAGGCAGCCAGTACTACAGGCATGCACCACCATGCCTGGCTATGTAAAATACATTTTAAATGCTTATAGTCTTTTACTGTAATCATTTAAGACATAAATATAAATGAAGGAAGTTACAATTATTTTGCTTCATTAAATTAAAGACGTGTCATTACAATACGAACTAGACTGCTATGGTATTGATCACACAATTTAAATGAATACCTTTCCATGTACATAATTCTGCCATCAAAAATATTTTTGACTTGTTTGTTTTAAACAGATAAACCGAAAGGTACCCCAATAGCAAAAGCAAACCACACAAGGTATCCAGTTCATCTTGTTCATATAAACCATATAAAAACATGATCTGTCAAAGGAATTCACAAGCTCAAAAGAATTATTTCCATATACTGCGTAGTGCCAGAGGTATTTCTTTAATTTACCTTATTTAATCTTATAAACATCTTTCAAGCACCTGCTGCATGAAATAAATATGCTTGACTCTCTAAGGAAGAAAAAATAATAGAATGTTTTTCGTCATAAACACTGTCCTTGAGAATCTTAAAATGCTTTCTGAGATACATGCAAATAAAAATAGCAACAATTTTAAAATCAGGAAATTTTCAGATATGTCTACTGAGCAGCAAAGACAGAGCTGACCACAGATTAAGGACTGGGTACAAATTAAAGCTTTTGGCTTTTGGTTATGATAAAACATGTAAAATCCCTCCTATCCCTGTTTCTTTCAGACTAGCTGATTGACGTAAAAAAGGGGGGAGTTAGAGCAATATGTAAATAAAAAAGCGTTGAAACAAGGTGGAATGTTCAAGCTGAGCTGGTGATACAGGTCAGGGACAAAACGGAGGAAAGATCAGGAGAATCACGTGTGGTATTTGTGGCACATATAAAATACAAGCATCTTAATTAACAAAGAAAATTTGCATATTACTAGAACAATCATTACCTCATATAAATACACTTTGAACTATCTCAAAATGTATCCCCTAAAGACTAAAATACTCTATTTCCCAACAATAAGTTTCAATTATGGATCTACCCACATATTTACTACACAATTTCAAAGATGACAAATTGGTTAGTTTAGCTTCATCCTCCCTCCTTTTTTTCATTTAGTTTTTCATAACACATAAGGCTTCTCTGCATCAATTAAATTATATGGTATTTGCTGTAGAAATTAACTTTCAAATTAAAATGTGTGCTTGTTAACATTGTTCCTGATGGTCTACAAGAGATTTGGGCTGTATCTACTTGATATGTAAAGAATAATTTCAGTGGATAAAAATTAAATCAAGCAAACTGATTTTATATAAATTGTTTTGACTAAGCTTTTCACTTTGTAACAGTTTCTTTATTTTTTTTTTAATATTAGGTTTTATTTAGAAATCATCACAGAAAAATTTGACATTTTCCTGAAATAAGTAGATAGCTATTCAGGTAATTAATGTGCAATAAGTAGTAGGGGTTTTCTGGTTTTTAATTATTTAAATTAGTCATCTGTATTGATCAAATTTATTTGTCAATATTTGCCATTGATATTTCTGATTTATTCAGTATAATCCTTGGTTACATGTATCAAGACAGTCTGTATTCTTGGACACGTACACACACACACACACACACACACACACATTCAGCCAAAAAGCAATTAAAAGTAGAGTAAGAACAGTTTTAGCAGTAAAGTGAGTAGATGTAGATTATAAGCACCTTCTAAAAAGCTACTCTCCAAGTGGCTTTTTCCTGCTGTGCCTTCACTGTGACAGTGCATTCAAGTTTCATCTAAAACATTTGTGTTTTGTTTATGGTCCACTGAGAAAATAAATTCTCCCAGGAGTAAAGGGCATGATGGCGTGATGCCATTGAGAGATGTGAACCACGATAATATGTATTTAATGAATTTCCATTATAAGGTGGACTCACGGCCATTTAGAATGTCAACAGATTTGTTCATTCTAACACTAGGAAACAAAATGCACTTGACTGCTTACACCAGTTCTGATGCTAGGTTCTCTCCTTCAGTTCGAGAAGACCGTGGAGAATGGAAACAACATTTCTTCTGAGGTTGTCAGCCAGATAGGAAGATCAACAGAGGAGACATCACAACAGAGTACCGTAATAGGCTCTGCCAGGGACTGCTGAGCTCAGAGGTCCTGCCCACGTGCAGGGGGCTTCAGTCTGGCTAAGGAGACAGAGCATAGTGGGATGAAAGGAAAACTACCTCTGCTCTCTTAGACTTAGTGATCACCCCCTAACAGCTAACAGGGCCGTGCCTTAATACTGAATTTCGTAGGCAAATGCATATGAACTTCATATAAATATACATCTTGAAGTGATGTAAAGAAGACTGAAGGGACACACACCCTTGGTGTTTTTTAACATAAACACATAATTGCATCCCCTCAGGTTTCATGAATACTTAGGATACAATTTGCACATTTCAAGGGAGGTCAGAACATGATGTCTGTCTTACGCTGCTGATGAGTTCCACAATGTGGGTATCCAGAAAAACAAGAGAACAGCAAGGGGTTGCTGATTATCCCTGGGAGCCCAGGGGCAGTCAGGGCTTCTGAGGGAAAAAGGAGACATTGGAAAAAAAGAAATTGAGAGATATAAAATTCACCTACTTCATAATTCTGCCTAGGGCCCACCTTAGCCTCATAATTTGGTAGTGCTCACAATGAAAAAAAATCTAACCATTAATTCCCCAAGCCACAGCTCAGTTGATCCATTTTCTTGATCAGTGTTGAACTGCTAACACACTTCTCATTCTTGAAAGCTAACCAGCTGGTTGCGGAAGCAAAATTTATGTATATTTTGTGTTTTTCAATACCTCATTCTTCCCTGAAACAGTCTACATCGAAGGGATATAAGAGTTTCTAATTGAAAAAATAGCAATGCCTTTATTTTTCAACCCTTTTGAATCTATCTTCTTTTTACTTTTGTTATATAAGTCATTTAAATATTCCAAAAGTTTTAATTCCTCATGCCCCCAAACTATTAACAGCTCATAGATAATAGTAATTATCCCCATTTGATCTAAAGCACATATATACTCTATATATCATTGCATATTAAAACATAGGTACACACATAGTTTTACTATTAATATAGTGAACATTCTGATTTTACCTATGGCCATTCTCAGATCGATGATAGGTTTAAAAAGCAAGCAATTATAAGAGCAAAACAATAAACAGAAATGCCCTTTCCTTGATAATGATAGCTTAAACTAATACAAACCATAAATGTTTGTGCATAACCATATTAAAAATATTTTCCCTACATGAAGGTATTCTGACACAAACTGCTAGTGATTGTTGAGTCACTGAAATTGTAATGCATTTCTGAAACACGTTATAACCATCAAACCTAAACATACCTCTAATTCAAACAAATCCTGCTATGAGTATGCAGATCAAAAGGAAAGTGCTCTTGATATATTGCTGTTCAATTTAGCCCTCCACCTCTTTTGCAGAAATCTCCCAGAAATGTGGCAAAGCCATTAGAGTCTGCCACATACTAAAGCTTCTAGTTTAACTCCAATAGCATGTGTAAAATCCGGGATTATAAATCACTGTTATGATCCACGCCCAGAAATCCATCTAGACCTATTGTTTAGGAGAAGTATTGGAAGAAGATATACTGAGCAACATTTAGAGTTGACAGATCAGAAACTATAAATAACAGTTTCAAAACAATGAGTAAAAATTTTCAGTACTTCTCCATCCAACATGTATTATAGAAAATTAGGGAGAATTATCACACTCTAAAAAAATGAAGTCCCGGCTGGGCGTGGTGGCTCACGCCTGTAATCCCAGCACTTTGGAAGGCTGAGGCAGGCAGATCACCAGTCAGGAGTTCGAGACCAGCCTGACCAAAGGGTGAAACCCTGTCTCTACCAAAAATACAAAAATTAGGCATTATGGCACGCGCCTGTAATCTCACCTACTCAGGTGGCTGAGGCAGAAGAATTGCTTGAACCTGGGAGGTAGAGGTTGCAGTGAGCTGAGATCGTGCCACTGCACTCTAGCCTGGGCAACGGAGTGAGACTCCATCTTAAAAAAAGAAATGAAGTCCATAAAGGTGCCTACTTCTGATTATTTTTAGACTCCATAAAAATGTATGAAAAGATTAGGAAAAATCTGAAAGTGCTTTAAAATATATTATTATTTTGTTCTTTAAATATTGCAAGCCTATCTCTTCATTACCTTACGTTAATATACCAGTGCCTTTGCTTTTCTGTCTCCCTGAATTTCAGTGTTAGTTTCTTCTTAAAAATGTACATACCATGCCTATTTCATCCCATTGTCATGTTTACTATTACATTACACTGATAGGTAAGTCTACTTATTTCTTCTAGTGGATCCTTTACTTTTTAAAAAATTGAGATCAGTCAGCACACCCTTTGCAGAGCTGACACCTGCTGTTGCTGGTTCACTAACAATAAGAAAGTCTACAATTTCCTAAATTTCCCATGCAGCAAAATTTGGAAAATTTTAGCTTTCACATGAAAGTTCATCCTCTTTTTCTTCTCCTTTTGTTTCCCTCTCTACTTTCTTATCTTGTAACTTCATTCACCCTCCTTTCTCCCCTCTCTTGACTGCTTTCTCTTCTGTCTTTTCTCTGATCTGTCTTTCTATCACACTATTTCTCTTCTTTTTGGGTTATTAGAAGGCTAGCTTATTAGAAGGCTGCTGGAGTTTCTTATCTACACCTGAACAGAAGCTACCCAAATGTGTTCTGAGAACTTTTACAATATAAAACAACCCCCATTTACCGTTTATGTGCGTATTGTGCAAGTGTAAGAGAAGAGCAAGGCTAGACATAATTACCTTGGCCCTTCAAAAGGTAGGAGGGTTAATGGCAGACTGAAATATAGGGCACAGAGGCAAATGAAATGATTTTAACATAGAACAAAAATCAAGCAAAAAGAAAATAAGTGCAACTTTACTTTCTTTGTGATAACTCACAGCACCAAAATAACAAAGGTTTTAATCTGCAGTCATTTAGTATATGTATCTTGTCTCAACAACTAGATGTAAACTTAGAAGACAGGTACTTGTACTAAACTTCTCTGTATTCTTCAAAATGTAGTGTAGCTCTTCATATAGACCAGGTGAAAGGGGTTTGAATGGCATAGTCAAATCATTATGAAATTGGTGACTACTTCAAAAATAATGGCTAAAATTGCTTGAAATTATGATCTAAGGATTTAAACAATGCAACTGGATATAAATGTGTGCATACACACAACACATTCTCCACAAAAGAAAGAAAATTATATGAAAACGTGGAACTGGAAATATAATACAAGAGAAAATTATACAAAGACATACCTATAGTAGGATAAAATAATTTTCAATTTTAATTGGTAACTTAAAAATAATCAAGAATGTATTTTCAGTAACCTAAGTATCTGGAAATTGATTATAGTGAATAAGCAACCTGTGAGTAGCTGTGCAATGAATATTTATAGTGAAATATTGACTTATTATGTGTACTTGGATAGGTCATGTTATCTTACTAATGTCTCTGCGTCTCTGAAGTGACAATACTATTTGCCTTTTCATCCACCTCCTCTGCAAAGATGCTCTGCAAATAAATGAGGTAATGTTTGGGGAATGTTTGCAGCTTGGGAAAGAAACCCACTGCATATATCTAAGAATATTCTATATTCAAGACTGGTATATTTTGCCTCTGTTTTAAATTGAAATTGTACTGTTTGAGTTCTTGGGTTCTGAACAAAATCTGGGTCAACATAAGAGAATAATTATTTTTAATTTTAATTCTGAGGCTCTGTTCCAACCTCCTGCACGTGTGAGGGAAAACTGTAGGAAATAAACAAAGCACATAAATCAAGCTTTGGAAGAGACAAATCTCTGTCTGGAAAGATATTTTTTTTCAATGACGAGCGTGCCCACTATTTCTCTAGAGGAATATTTCGGTCCAGGAAGGAGGATAGTGCATTCAGTGTGAGTGTGAGAGAGTGTGTGAGTGTGTGTGTGTGTGTGTGTGTGTGTGCTGTGCGTGCGCGCCCGCGGAGGGGCGGGGGAGGCGGATGAGGAGGATGAGATCATAGTTTCAGGATCCTCAGGAAACCCTGGTACTGGCAGCAGCCAGCCTCTGCTGTGCCCACATGACCCACAACTCTGGCAGCGGACCCGGCACTTCCAACATTATTAAATAATAAGAAAGCGGCTCCTACTCCAGGCTCAAACCTCCCTGCAGACCAATGGACACCTTCTAAGAGTTTGGCGAGTCGGTGACTGAAGCGCCCGTCCATTCCAAGGTGTGTGCACGGCATTTTCTTCCTTGACAGCTCTGGAGTGGGGGGAGGGAGCGGGGGTGGAGGGGGTCCGTGTGCCGAGCGAGGAGTGGGCGCGAGGCCGGGCTGCCGCGCGCTGCCCCCCGGCCGCCCGATGCCGCGGAGCCCGCCGCGGGGCGGGAGGTGCACATGACGCGCAGCCCCGGCTGCGCAGGGACCGCAGCCGCCCACGGCGCCGGGGCGCGGGCAGAGGCGGCTCGGCGCTGGAGCAAGGGCAGGCGCCGCGCACCCAGCAAAGTCAAGAGTGGAAGCGGGCGGAGAGCGCCGGCGGGGGCAGGGATTCGCCTCAACGCCCACTCGCGGGGTTCCCACCTGTGCGCCGGCGCCGGCCGCGGCTAGCGCGAAGCATGTGCCGGGCGCCGCAGCCAGGACTGCGGCGCTGCGCCTCCCCGGGCGGCGGGCGGCGCCTCGGGCCCGCGGGGCGGCGGTAGCGGCTGCTGCAGGATGTCCGGCCTGGGGGCGCGGGGCCGCGCAGGTAAATCGCCGCCGCCCGCGAAGGCCCCGGCGGCGCCGCAGCCCCGCTGCTGCCGCGGCGCCGCTCCCCGGGTGGCAATGGCAGCCGGCTCCCTCGCGTCGCGGGTTGAGTGGTTTTTGTTGTGGTCGCTGTCCTCTTGGTCATCTTCGCGGGCTGAGCTGGTGGGAGGTGGCGTGTCTACCTCCATTAGGGATGACACTCACGTCGGGGAACAGTCTTACGGGTACTGACCGGGACATCCGCGAGGGGTTCCCTTGCAGCCAGCGGCGTCCTGGCGTGTTGCAATGCACTGCGGTGCCCGGGCGGATGTCTGAGTGGGAGTGGGCTCCTGGCTCCGGGGACGGGGGCGGCGAGGGCAGGTGGACACGGGGGTGAGTGTCTGGCTTTTATGGCCTGTTGCCCACCTCGAAGTTTTCTGCTGGACAGAGGGCAGGCGAGAGGTTCGTTCTGGTATCCGGAGTGGGAGGTGGAGAGAGGTGTCTGTCAAAAGACCAAAGCCAAAGAGAGAAGAGGGGTGGCGACAGCGGGGCTAGGACTCAGTGGTACCACTCCTGGGACTTGATGGTAAAACTTTGCTCTTTGGTAGCCTTGGGGTATGGCTTTGGGAAAATAACTGTAGAACTTGGCGGTGGGGGATGGCGGGGTGAGGGGGGTGCAAATACTGGATATACACTTGCAGTGAAGCTTACTGTGTTTTAGGTTCTTCTTAGTCTAAAAAAATTATCTTTTGAGTTGATGTTTATGTTTTCCTGTTAGCTGTCATTATCACTTGGCAATTAAAGTGTTTGTGTTTCCTTTTGAACTTAAGAGATACTTGTATTGTTGAAGTGTACACAGTTGATTTCTTTAAAAAAAAAATAGTTTTTTTTTTTTTCCTTTTGCTTATTCCAAAGGTAGAAACTTCAGGGAAAAAGTGCTTGCCACATGTTCCACGGTTCTATATGGTTTAGATTTATTCACTGTCTTAATTCTTACAACACCAAAGGGGTAGGTAATGTTATTAAACAACTTTTGCAGGTGAGAAAATCCAGGCGCAGAGAGGTAAAATAACTTACCCAAGGTCATACATTTATTAAGTGTTAGAGTCTAGTTGGGCTTTTCGTGTGCTCCTAATCAACTCCTTGTACCTAAAGTCTTCTATATTGACCACATCTTTCTGTGAAGGTGAGCCTTATAGCTATGTGCGGCATGTTCAGATCAATTAACTCTTTTTCTACTTTTTCCTCTTAGTCTAACTTTCAGTACTAAAATTATGGCAAATAACATTTGAGTAGTTTCTTTTCACCGTAATTAACCAAGTCTCCTTCAATAATTAAAGTTGCATGTCCTACAATGATTCAAGTTGCATTTCACAGCGAAGTTGAGATTTTCAGTGGTTAAGATGTATCAGCAAAGTAAATTATTAAAAAGCAGATTAAAGCTATATTTTTGTTTGCACTTGATTTTAAATTTCCTAGGTTATTAGTCTATTCTTGTTAAAATCATGGCCATCATTTACTTCAGAACACCATCTTGCAGATTTTTGAGCAAGTTTAATTATATTTAATCCAGTCACTCTGACGAGAGTTGGCACTTTTAAAAGAATTATGCAATTCTTTTTCAACTATCAGTGATTAAAAGCAAACTGTATTTTAAGGGCATTCGAGTCTGTCATGTCATTTAGCCAGTTGTATGTGCTTTATACAGAATTGTGTAGCAATGAAGACTGAAATCAAATTTTCTCATTAATTCTAAGTTGAAATACCTTAAAAATCTCCACTTGTTTTAAATGAACCATGATGTGAATAAAGGTCTCAATGGGGTGAGCTCCAACTTACTTAGAGAATTACTCTCACATATTTAGACAATTACTCTTCATTTGAGCTTATCATAGAGCTTTCACAGTACTCATTTTATTGGGCAGATGTCTCTCTTAAATCTTCATCTGTTTTTTTTTTCAAGTAAATTTTAATTGCTTCTTCACATAACAAGTTTCAAAATTATTTTGACATTCATAGATTTCCTTTAATTCTCATCTTTCACTGTAATTAAATTCAATATATATAATTTCAAACTCACACTTAACATTATAAGTAAAAAGAGACTAGAATCCAACTAAATGGCACAGAAACATGATCTATGGATATGAGAAAAAATATTCAGCTCTTCAGTGGTTAACCAACCCCTCCCCACAACACACACACACACACACACACACACACACACGCACACGCACACACACACACACACACACCAGAATTATGGCTACATCTTTATTTTGGGATGCTAGAGTGCAGTCCTGTGGTCATAGTGGTTGTATGCCATCAGGCACAAGTGTTTTTGATACTGAAATTGAACTTGATTTTTCCAAGTGTATTTATATATAGTGTTGATTGTTATTAAAACATAAATTCTGTGATACATTCATATAGCCTTTCTTAACTCAGTGTTCCAGTTTTCTAGCTTCTGTTACTTATTTTAGAGACAGCTTGCTACTTTTATCTCACTTGGTAGTTTTGACATGACCTTTTCCTTTCAAGTCCCATACCTCTAGTTTGAAAGAATTGTACTGTCTCTGCTTCTACAAAGCCTCTCTTTTCCAAGTGTGGAGTGCAGAAGTGGGGTTCATTAGTGAGCAGAAAGATCTGTGAGCTCTGACTGCACAGGGGAACAAACTTTAATAAAATAATAATGGAAATAAATGATTACTTGCAAGTTGAGGTAAATTACCTGAATGAAAGAAGGAATTCCATGAGAATATGTATTGAAGGATTCTGGACTAGACATGGAGGTCAGAACAAGATGCCTGAAAAGTCACATATTTGTGGAGGAATGACCTATGGGAAGGTGTTTACTAAGCACAGTAATCTTTTCCTAAATGCTTGCATGTTAATTTTCTCAATTATGTTCTGAATCAGAGATGTGTGTCACTCTGGTTATCTCTTTACTTCTCTGTTCACTAGGAGACATACTATTTCCCCTCATTTTCCACCCATGGACAAGGGAAGGTTTACAAAAACTATCCGTGCTTTTTTTTAAAGCACATGGAGCATGTGCTACCTTTATGTGGTTACTTACCTATTTGCAAAGAGTTATTTAGGTTTAATGTAATGTAGTTATTTTATTTCTTTTCCTTGGCAACTACTTTCAAACTTTCAGTTTGGGAGGGTTTTGTTGTTGTTGTTCTTAAAGTGCCAGGATGTCTCAAAATAGAACTTTAATTGATTTATCACACAGTCCCTGATATTGTCTGAACTACCCAAAAGAAGAGAAGAGGTTCCATAGTAATGGAGATGATATTGAATGTTGAAGATGCTGGGGAAATTCATATTAATGAGTTCAAGCAAACATAATAGTGACTAAATTTATTGAACACATACTGTGTACTGAGCATCATTCTGTGGTCTATATATAAATTAAATGATGTATTCTTCACAAAAGCCACGTGGGGTTTGCATGTCATTATCTCCATTTTATAGAAGAAAACACTGAAACACAAGGAGGAAGGTAACTGACCACTGTCACATAGTTAGAGTTGGTCTTTAAAACAAAGCGTTCTGATTCCTTAATTCATGCTATTAACTATTGATGTATAATACCTGGCTCAGAAACTTATGGCTGTATTAAACTTCCATGGCTGTTGAAAATCGTAATACCTCCTAATCTAATGTTTCAATTATTTTTTCTTTAAAAAATAGTGGAAAAAAAGACTTTCCTTTATATGAATACTTTTTGCCCCATATTTTATGGGTGAAAAATATAGAAAACATGAAGATATATGAATGCCTAGACAAAACCAAATGACTAACATATTATGAGAAATGTTTCATTTTATTATGTATTTTTTAGTTCAAAAATGGTAAATTGAGCAACATTTCAAACTATTAAAATTTTTAAAATCAGAAGTGCAAGAGTACCTATATTAGCATTTCAAATGATCAGGAAAATATCTTTAACAGCTAAAGATTTTTTGATCATTAATTAACATAAGAATTTTAAGGCCGAGCACGGTGGGTGGCTCATGCCTGTAATCCCAGCACTTTGAGAGGCTGAGGTGGGTGGATCACCTGAGGTCAGGAGATCGAGACCAGCCTGGCCAACATTGTGAAACCCACCCCCCCCAACTAAAAATACAAAAATTAGCTGGGCATGGTGGCGTACACCTGTAGTACCAGATACTCCAGAGGCTGAGGGAGGAAAATTGCTGGAACTCGGGAGGCAGAGGTCGTGTACTGAAAAAAGGATATAAAGTGTAAAATGAAATCACCTGTTGAATTATCTAGGTAAAATTAAAAAGACCGTGTTAATTTTTTGATTGGGGTCTTTCAACATAAATCAAAGCAATTGTTATGATTAAACTTATGGCAAAAGCTTTAGTAATTTTAATTTTATTCAAATGATCTTAAGCTTAGTCACATGGCACTTTCCACTAGCAAAGTGAATACTGATTGGTTAAGCATGATACTGCATAAAAAGATCTTTGCACAGTGTCTAATGATAAATGTTAGTCAATGTTATTTCTTCCTGAAAATGATGAGTAACATATAGTGATATGATTAGTAGCAATACTGACCATGAATTACAATTCATATATCATGAACCACAATTTATATATAGTAAATATATAAATGTGTGCACATCTTCTTTGAAGTTGTTGGAAATGCTAAAGGCAGTGCATTTATTTTTTGTGACTCATGTATTCCTAGGAAGAAGGTGATATATCATTTCTCTGTATGCTTAGCTTTATATAAAACTTGATATTGTGGAATGACTTGTAAACTCTTGCTCTAATTTATACCATAAAAAAGAGATACAAGATTTGATTTTTTTTTTTTTTACTTTTTCTAGTGTGTATGAGTTAGAGTGGAGGATGCCATTGAGTACATTAATGAATACTGCATTAACTGGAGTTTCTAATTTAATGTCATAGTGCAGTGTCCTATTGCAGAGTTTTGTGTGTTTAATGTAAATATAAATGTATCAGTCAGTTATAATAGTTTAGGTTATGCTGTAATAACAACTCCAAAATTTCAGTGACTGAAAAGAAGAAATACGTATTTCTTGATAATGCTATGCTTCCATATTGGTCAGTGAAAGACTATTCTGTATCATCCTCATTCAGGGACCCAATCTCCAGAACATCTTTGTCTTTCATTATGGCACATGGGAACATGGTGAATCACCACCAGTTCTTAAACTCTTCCACGAGGAAGACTTTAAGTGGTCTTCTACCACTTCTACTCATATGTTATTGGCTAAATCAGGTCATATGGTCATGCCTTACCTAAAGATAAAAGAGAAGGGTAATCCTATGATGTGCCCAGGTGGAGAAAAATAGTAACATTAGTAAAAAGACCTACTGATTACCATGTAAAATTAGTAGCTAGTTCCCTTTAATAACTTCATCACCTAAAAATGACTTATTACTCAACGTAAAAGTAGACTCATCAACAACCGATCCTCTCACTCTTTTCCAGTGAGAGTTGTATTTAGTCAAGGAATAATAAAAGCAATGGTTTATTTTTGAGTGAATGCATATGGTAGCCTATTTGACAGCAATTGAAAGCCAAGAACAGTGCCAATACCTGCCCACAGCAACCAAATTGGGTTGTCTGAACAGATTTGATAGTATCAACATGCTACAGAAATCAGAACAGCTATGTGTGTATCTTTTCTTGTCACTTACTCCAAAATAGATGAAAGTATAATTTCTGCTGTCACACATTGTTATAAAACGTATACAAACATACAAATCATACTATACATTTATTTTGCATCGCTATACGCAATCTACATAATTTGACTATGTTCAGTTAATATTTTAAGTAAACATTTTATTTTGAGATAATTTGAGATGCATATGCAGTTGGCTGTAAGGAGTAATACAGAGATCCTGTGGTCCCTTTACCCAGGTTTCCCTGGGGTAACTTCTTGCAAAATGATAGTACAATATCACAAGCAGGATGTGGACATTGATACAGTGGTGAACAAATTCCAGCACCAGAAGGATAATTCCTGTTGCTCTTCCATGGCCACACCAACTTGGCTTTAACCACCACCCACCTCCAACCCCTTAATCCCTTGCAATCATTAATATGTTCTCTATTTCTAAAATTTTGTCATTGCAAGAATGTTATATAAATGTAATAATACATTATGTGAACTTTTGGGATGGTTTCTCCACTCAGCATAGTTTTCTATGAAAGAAATCTGGTTTTTTTTCCCAATTTTTTGGCTACTACAACTAAAACTACTATAGACATTCATGTAAATATTTTTTATTAATGTATAATTATTAATTTCTTTGCAATAAATGCCTAGAGGTTGCATGTTTACTTTTATAAGAAACTACCAAACTTTTCCAGGGTGGATGTGCCGTTTTACATTCTCATCAACATGTATGAGAAATTAAGTTTCCGTGTATCTTCACTAGCATTTGGTGTTATTGCTATGTTGTATTTTAGCCATTCTGATAACTGTGTAGCAATATTTCATTGTGATTTTAATTTGCATTTCCTTAAGACTAATGATGGTGAACATCTTTTCATGTGCCTATTTGCCATTTAAATATCTTTCTTGATGAAATGTCTCTTCATTTTCTATTTGGATTGTTTGGGAGTTTTTTATGCTGTGTTTTGAGAATTCCTTATGTAGTCTCAATAATAGTTCTTTTAAAGATATGTGGTTTGCACTGGGAATATTTGGATTTATTTTGGGGTTTCTTATTCTTTGCAAACCTATTACATAGATTTACATGTAAATAACTATTGAAATTATGATAGATTGATTCCTCCTACTTTGTTCTTCTTTTTCAAATTTGTTTTAGTTATTCTAATTCCTTTACCTTTTCATGTAAATTTAGAATTATATTGTCTACACTAACAAAAACATCTTAATGAGATTTTGATAGGAATCATGTTAAACCTGCTTAGCAATTTCAGGATAACTGATGTTTAGTCCACACACGTGGCATGTTTCTCCATTTACGTAGAATTTCTTTGATATCTTTTATCAGTGATCTATAGTTTTGGAATATAAGTCTAGTACATATATTACTAGACTTACACATAAGTAATTTTTAAGCAATTTTAAATAATAATGTATTTTAAATTTCAGTGTTGAGGTATTAATTACAAATGTATTAAAATGTAATTGATTTTTATGTTTATCTAGTATCCTGGGAACTTTCTGAACTCACTTATTAGTTCTATGTAAATATATATATACCTTTTTTTTTTTTTAAGACTGAGTCTTGCCCTATTGCCCAGATTGGAGTGCAGTGGCACAATCTAGGCTCACTGCAACCTCCACCTCCCCTATCCAAGCAATTCTCCTGCCTCAGCATCCTTTGTAGCTAGGATTACAGGTGCCTGCCACCACACCCAGCTAATTTTTGTATTTTTGGTAGAGAGGGGGTTTCACCATGTTGGCCAAGCTGGTCTTGAACTCCTGACCTCAGGTGATCTGCCTGTCTAGGCCTCCTAAAGTTCTGGGATTACAGGTGTGAGCCACCGTGCCCAGCCAGTTCTATCTTTTTTTGACAGATTATGGTTGTATACATTAATGAAGTACAATGTGATGTTTTCATATATGTATTCAATATGATATGTTAAATCATGCCAATTAACAGGTTAGCTATGTAGACCACCATCATGTCATCTGAAAACAAAGACAATTTTATTTATTTTTTATCTATATGTGTTTTGTTTCTTTTTCTTGTCCTATTGCACTGGCTAGAACTTCTGGTACTATACTGCATCAAATTAGAGAGTGCAAGCACTTTTGCCTTGATGCTAATCTTCAATGGAAGGCATTTGTCTTTCTACATTAAGTATAATGTTATCTGTAAGTTTTATGTAAATATTCTTTATCAAATTGAAGAATTTCATTTTGATTTCCATTTTTTCCTGAGTTTTTTAAAAACATTCACATATAGGTATTTTTTTATTTTTGTCAAATGCTTTTCTTCAGCAAATAATGTGATCATATGATTTTTCTTCTTTAGCTTCTTAATATGGTGGAGTACATTGATCAATTTTTAACTATTGAACCATCATTGCATCCTAACAATAAACTCCATTTATTTATTATGTATGATTAATTCTTTGTATGGATTACTGAATTGATTTGCCAATATTTTGTTAAAGATTTTTACATCTATATTGTTGAGGAATATTGGCTTGTAGTTTTCTGTTTTGGTGCCATTTTTGGTATTAGTATCAGGATAATACTAGCTTTATAAAATGAATAGGGATGTATTCCCTCTTCTATTTTCTGAAAGAGGTTACATAGGATTTGTGCTAATTTTTCTTTAAATATTTGGTAGAATTCTCCAGTGAAACCATCTGGGCTGGGAGATTTCTTCTTTAGGGCATTTTTGTTTTTAATCATGGGACTCAATTTGATTATTAACTATCTTAGTGTGCTAGGCCTGACATAAAATATCATAGACTGGGTGGCTTAAACAACAGAAATTTATTTTCTCACCGATCTGGAGGTTAGAAGTCCAAGGTCAAGGTGTTGGCATATTTGATTTCTTCTGAGGCCTCTGTCTTTGGCTTGCAGATAGCTGAGTTCTCACTATGTTTTTGTGTGATCTTTTCCTTAGTGCTCAAGCATCCTTGGTGTCTCTCCGTGTGTCCAAATTTCCACTTTTTGTAAGGACACCAGTCAGATTGGATTCGGTCCCAAATGCACTCTAACAGCTACATTTCAATTTAAACTGTCTTTAATCTTAATCACTTTCTTCAAAAGTTCTATCTCTAATAGAGTCACATTTTGAGGTCCTGAGAGCTAGGACTTCTACATAGGAATTTGTGGGTGACACAGTCACGATCTGTTTCATATTGTGTGATTTACTACAGTTTAAGTTGGTTGAGGAATTGTTCCATTTCATCTGAGTTGTCAAATTTATTTGTGTAAATTTACTCCTGATATTTCGTATTATTCTTTGGATGCCTGCATAGTCGTTAGTGCTATCTGATGTCTCATTCCTGACATTACTAATTTTTGTCTTCTCTCTTCTTTTCTGTCAGTTTTGCTAGAGGTTTGTAAATTTTATTTGTCTTTTAAAAGAACACATTGTTTCATTAATTTTTCTCTATTGTTTTTCTGTTCTCCATTTCATTGATTTCTGCTCTTATAATTATTATTTTCTTCTATTTTTCTTGAAGAAAGATAATATCTTTTTCTATATTCTTGACAAGGAGCTAAGATTTTCGGTTTGAGATTTTTCCTCTTTTCTAATGTATGCATTTAGTGCTATAGATTTCCCTCTCAGTTCTGCCGTCACTGTATCACATACATTTTGTATATTGTATTTCATTTTAATTTAGTTGAATGTATTTTAAAATTTCTCTTGAGATTTCCTCTTTGACCTACTGATTATCTGCAATTACAGTATTCAATTTCTAAGTGTTTGAAGGTTTTTTTCTGCTTTCTTTCCATTATTGACTTTTAGTTTGATTCTATTATATTCAGAGAACACATGCCATATGATTTCAATTCTTTTTATTTGCTGAGGTTTATTTTATGTCCCAAAATGTGCTATACCCTGGTATATGTTCCATGAGCACTTGAAAAGAATGTATATTTGCCTGTTTTGGGGCAGAGTGTTGTATAAATGCTGATTACGTCATGTTGGTTGATGTTACGGTAAATTTGTGATATATCTTTTCTGATTTTCTGTCTAGTTTTCTTATTAATAAAAAAGTATATGACGTCTCCAATTATAATTGTGAATTTGTCTATTTCTCCCTTCACTTCTACCACTTTGGCTTTACATATGTTACAGTTCTGTTATTTGGTGCATACATATTTAGAGTTGTTATGTCCTCTTGGTGTATTGACTCTATTATTATTACATAATGACCCTCTCTGTATCTGGTAGTTTTATCTGCTCTGAAATCTACTTTGTCTGATATTAATATAGACACTCATTTTTCCTTTAATGGGTGTTTGCATACGTCTTTTTTCATCCTTGTACTTTACACTGGCCTATATTTTATATGTAATATCAAATAAAATATAAAATATATTGTATGCAAAATATAGTTGGCCATATTTTTAAGCCACTCTGCTAATATCTGTCTTTTAGTTGGTATATTTAAACCATTTACATTTACTGTAAATATTGATACAGTACTTTAGTGCTTAAATCTGCCATTATTTTGTTTGTTATCTCTATTTTGGGTTTCAAGTTTTTCTCCTACCATCTTGTTATTTACTTGAGTGTTTATAGAGTTCCACTTTTATGTGTATAGTGTTTTTAAGTGTATCATTTTGTATAGAGATTTTTTTTAAATGATCACACTGAGTGTTACATCATATACACATAATTTATAACTGGCTACTGCTGTTGTAATTTTATTAATTTGAATGAAGTATAGAAACCGTACCTCCCATTACAACCTTCACTTATAATATGATTGTCTTAAATATTTCCTCTAAATACATTTGGAACCATATCAGACAATGTTATAATTTTTGCTTCAACAAGAAAAGAAGGAAGGTCTATTGCATTCATTCATATTTTTTGCTTACCATGTTCTTTTTTCTTGATGTTCTAATGTTTCTTCTTTTATTGTTTCCTTTTTGTTTTAAGAACTTTCTCTAGCCATCCTTTGTGAGCAGGTCAGATCTGCTGGTGACAAAACGTTTTTGTTTTCCTTTAGCTGAGAATGTCTTGATTTTTTTTTTTCTTTCTGAAAGATTTTCCCTGGATATAAGATTCTAGGTTGACAGGCCTTTACTTTTTGTTGTTGTTGTTGTTGTTGTTGTTGCAAAACTGTGATTTTATTTAGGTAGAGAAAAGAGAAGGAAAGGAGAAGAAGAGAAAGACTGCCAGGAAGAGTGTGGAAGGGGATTCCAGAGGGGAAATCCCGACAGGCCTTTTCTTAAAGCAATTGAAAAATGTTGTGTTACTTCCGTTGGACTCCATGTATTCTCATGAAAATCCACTGTCATTCTAATGGATTTTCTCCTTTGGTGAAGTGCCGTTTTTCTCTTACTGTTTGCAAAACTTTTTTGTCTTTAATTTTCATAAATGTGACTATGATGTGTCTTGGCATGGATATATATTTGAGAGTTTTTTGGCATTCAGATTTACTCAGGTGTTTAAATCTGTAGGTCTATGTCTTCTGTCAAATCTGGGAAGTTTTCAGCCATTTTTTAACACTTTTTCAGCCTCACCCAATTTTTCCTTTCCTTTAGGTCGTCCAAGACATGAATGTTCAACATTTTGTTATTGTCATGCAGTGTATTGATTTCCTATGGCTGCTGTAACAAATTACCATACAGTTCATGCCTTACAAAAGTGCACATTTACTTTCTAATGGTTCTGAAGACCCGAAGTCAAAAATCAGTTTCATAGGGCTAATGTCAAGGTGTTAGCAAGGCTGCTTCCTTTTGGAGGCTCTAAGGAGCAGTCTGTTTCTTTGCTCTCTCTAGCTTCTAGAGGCACCTGTATTCTTTGATTTACAATTCCTTCCTTGGATCATTCCAATTGCTTTCCTCTATCATCAAATCTCCTACTTACTTTTCTGTAGCCAGATTTACCTCTGCTCTCTGCCTCCCTCTTTTAAGGACACCATGATTACATTTAGGACCCACCTGGGTAATGCAGGCCACTCTCCCTATCTGAAGAGCTGTAATATAATCATATCTACCAAATCTTTTTTTCCATTCACAGCTTCCAGGGATTGGAGCCATTATTCAGCTTACCACACACACGTTTCTGAGGCTGTCTCTCTTTCTATTCTCTAATCTGTTTTCTCTCTGTTACTCAAATTGAGTGATTTCTATTTTACTATCTTGTAGCTTCCAGATTCTTTTCTGACATTCCCACTCTGCTGTTGAACCCACCCACTGATTTTTATATTTTGGTTGTATTTTTCAATTCTAAAATTTATACTTACTTTTTCCTTATATGGTCTGTTTCTTGGTCAAAGCTTTCTACTTTTTCATTTGTTTCAAGCATGTTTATAATCATTCAATTGAAATATTGTAATGAATGCTTTAAAAACTTTGTCAGACAATTCTAACATCTCTGGGATCTTGTTTGTGGCATCTGTTGACTATCATCTTCATTCAGTTTGAGATCTTCCTGGTTCTTGGTATGATGAATGATTTTCAATTGAAACTTGGCCATTTTCTTATATGTTAAAGAGATTCTGAATATTATTTGAACTTTCTGGATTTAGCCGAGTTCCACTAACATCACCTCAATGAGCATTCATTTCAGGTGGGGATTCCTAGTTAGTTTCCTCACTCAGTCTCCCTTGACACCTGAGGAGACTTTACATGACTGTGGGGTAAAGTGGGAATCCAGGCTTCTCACCAGGTCTTCACTGATACTTCAGCTATCACGGGTAGAAGTGCCTCTTTTCTGTTCTCCATGTGGTCTCTCCACTGACACACTGTGGGGGGACAGAAGAGGTGGCCTAATGACTGCCAGACCTTAGTGACAGTCCTGACTCTCCATTAAGCCACCTGTGACACCATCCTAGCAGAGAAGGAAGAAGAAGACTCCGTACTGCAAGGTAGGGGTGGAACTCCAGGATCTTCCCGTAGTTACTGTTGACAACATAGTGGAGGTAAGGAGTGGGGGGTCTTTATTACCACTGGTGAAAATGAAAGTCCTAGCTTTTTACTTGGTCTCTTATGACATCATCACAGTGGGGATGGGAGAAGTTGGGGCATCTTGTTACAGCTTGGCAAGTGTGGAAGTGTAGGTTTCCTACACAGCTTGTGTTGCTATAGGTGTGGTGGGCCACAATTTTTTCTGTCTTTTGTGGCTGTAATAGAGCAGTTATTGCCTAAATTTGTTTTTTATCTAGCTATGCTACTCCTTTCCTGTTCCTTATGCCAGAGAGAGTATGGTTTTGTTGGCACCCTTTTAAAAGTTGTGTCTGATGGCATTCCTAGGTTTCCAGCTTCTTTAGCCCCAAATATTGGATATGTGAGGCAACACACAATTCTAGGGAATTCACTATCATGTCATTCCTTGAGCTCTGAAGTCCCCTAGCTGAACTGCCTTCTTTTCTCCAGCTTTCAGTGTCTTTGTATGTTTATTTTGTGTATAAAATACTGGGGTTTTAGTTGTACTTAGTAAGAAGAGTAGGGAAAAGTGCTTTTTTTCCATCTTCACAGAAGCAACAGCCCAATCTGTACATTTGATGCAAACGTTAACTGAAAAAATATCACTCCGCATTGTTTCTCAGAGGGTAAATCTCAGAGGGTTACTGCTGATCTGTTTCTGAATAATCAACACCTGACACGTCACTGGGATAGGTGAGTCCTCAGGTGATGATGTAGATAGATGGGTTCACAATACAGTCCCTCAGTGTAGGATTCATGGACCACAGACGGGTACTCTTACTCCCACAAATCAATGCTCTCTCCCCTCCTGGGAAGCCATTACTCTAGGCCATGGCATAGTTGGAGATTTCCCCCACTCTCATAGGTGTCTTTCCTGGCAGTTCACACCATCCCAGCTCTTGCTCTACTCCCACTAAATGCTCTTTATTTCCAAGAATATCATCCACCTGCAAATGCAGTTTTAGATCAGTAAGTGCATGGGAAAATGTTCCTAAACAAAGAAATAGTGAACACAAAATCGGTGTTTAAATTCTAACTGAGGAGAACCTCTTAGAAAGTATTCTTATTAATTTCTTTTGATGTAAAAATTATGCATTAAAAATAAATGTATTGATTTGTCAAGTTGTTTGATCACTGTTTGGTAGGTTAAGTACAAAAGATGGAGCTAAGAATTCTCTGCTTGAAACCAATATGCTGAGAAATGAGAGGTGACACGGAGGAGATCACAAAGAACAACAGTCTAGGGAAATTCATGCAAAAATCAAATCAAGTTATTGACATTGTAGCCAACCTTGAAACTCTCACTAAACTAGAGCAATTGTTCTCAAAGTGTTGGCCTCAGCAGCATCAGCACAACCTTGGAATTCTTTGTTAATGCAAATTTTAAATCTGTATCCTAGACTACTGAATCACAAACTATGGGGATAGATCCCACATTCTGTCTTGTAGCCAGCTCTCCAGGGGATTGTGATACACTCTAAAGTTGGGAATCACTGCACTAGAGTAACCCCTCCAACCTTTGCAAAATATGCTAAATTTATGCTGTCAGTGACCCTTGACTCATCAGTTTTGGTTTTTGGAAAATGTATTTATTGTATTTAACATTTTGTGTGCTTACATTATAAATGTTTTTTCAGGTAAATATAGTAAGGAAATTAAAAATGCATTACCTAAAACTGTCTCCTTGGTTAGTACATATTAATGATTATACAATTATTTTCTATCCTTAACCCAGATCTACTCCGTGTCTGATTTTGTGGTTGACATCAAGAGAATGAGCCAGGCCTACGCTTCCCTCCCTTTGTTCCTCATAGTTGCCAAGTCATACATTAATGGGTTTTGTAGCTGTTTTTATGTTCTTTTCTAGAGATGACACCCATCATGAAGGCATTTGGAGGCGAGAGTGGGGGTGTCTCTGCATTATTTGAAGAAGATGCATTTTAGGAGATCTTGTCACACAGTATTGTTAGAGACAGATGCATATGTGGATGTCCAAATTAATCATTGTCATTACCACATTAGCTCCACCATGGGGGATTCACTGTTTATTGTGGGCTGGCATTTTTCTCTGGGGTCATGTGAGATTAAAGGGAATCTTGGCTACAAGGCTGCCCTGAGGAAAGAAAAGCTGCTTTCTGTATAGATATTTTATAATTGAGGTATAGTTCCAAACCCCAGGATAGGGTAAGACAAAATCAACAGGAAGTAAAAGGTTAAAGGGTTTTAAAATGTTTTATGACGGTACTAAAATATAAATAGATGCAGCTTTGAGAAGTAGTCTGTGGCTTCCAGCCCTAAATATGGTTCAGTTTTATTGTATTTTAAGGACAGCATTTCATATAATTTTACACTTTCAGCTAGCAATTCACTAAAACTGAGAGGGCATAATAGATATTCACATAGTATCCACCTCTTCTGATAAATAATATTTCAGCTTTTGGATTAGTTGTCACATTTTACTATGTAGAACTTTTAAGCTGAATATTTTAGTTTCTGTAAATCATATGTTTCAATTACATACACCCTATATACACTTTTTTTGAAGATGTCTTGTTCTGTGTAAGCTGAGGAAATCTGCTCTTCATTTAAAATGACACATATTCTTCATTTAGAAAAATATTGTTTTCTATCCTTTCACTGTTCCTCATCACCAGTTGTCTTAGGCCCTTGTTATTCCTTCTGTTTCATTTGTGCATTCAATTTGATGCTATTTATCATTTACTCATTTTGCTTGGGCGTTTAATTGGTTGTGACTCTGCAGTGTTTTGGGGATAAAACTTTTCCAAACATTCATTATACAATGTTTGTTCAATAATACAATTTGGGCAGGTTGGAGGAGCCATTCCTTTAAGAACAGATTTTTAAATGGTGCAGCAGGTGTTTCCTCTAACATAAAGTCATCCTTTCTAAAATAAAGACGGCTCTCAGCCATGGCAATCCTAATCAGATGTCTTCTTTCTTACAATCATTACTTGGTTGACATTTTTTAAATGTGGTAATTAAATCACTACGAAAATGCTTCGATAGGAAGTGCACACTGTGTCTTCTGTGGGTAGTGGTCCAGATTTTCTCCTACTGTGTTTGTTGCTATTTATAAACGCACAATGTGTCAGGTGATTTTTTTTTCCACATGCAGATAAATTCTGCCTCCTCCTTTTAACCCAAACACTGTAAAAATAATGTTTACCATAAAAGTGTATACAAAAATAATAATTTTTACTAATGCTGCAAAATACCCTTTAGGAAGTGATACATGTGTCAGATTGATTTGAAAATTTGATCAAAATATGAATCATTTTCAAAATAGGAAAACATTTCAAAGCATCTAGCTGTTCTTTTTTCATTTCCCTTAGTGTCAACATAGTGCTTAAACCTTTTTTTGTTTCTGCTTTTTGTTTGCTTGTTTAGGGTTTAAGTTTTGTTTCTGTTTTATGCCTTATTTTCCAAATATATGATTTAACAGCTAAAAATAAAAGTTCTCTAAATACCTCTAATATTTCAGATTGAGGTGAGATATGAAATTGAGAGATGTCCCATATTTCTACAATTTGAATCCTTGTATAGACAAGGAAGAAAAACAACTGAAGGGAACCCGAAGGAAATGGTATTCTATTACCAATCTTCTAGGAGTGGTTATAAAAGCAAAATAATCTAACTTCACTCAGCCAAGAGTAGTTTAAGGGATAAAAACAGTCCTGTGGTTTCATGTGAGTATGTGTAATTTGTGTGTGTGTCTGTGTGTGTGTTTGTGTGTGTTTTAAGGTTAAACTTGGTCACGAGTGGAAGAAGGTGACAAATGTCAGCATTTCACTTCTCTCTTAGCTTTGACTGCTTCTGCCCATTTATGAACAGATGCTAATCTATGCCAGTTACCCCCACCTTTTTCCTACAAATATATCTGTTCTCTCCATTTATTTTGTTTTTGTGTATTTTCTCTGTTTCTCTCTGAGTTTTCATCCCCCAGTACCCCAGCTAGCATCCAGCAACTAGTTGGATAGTCATGAAAGGAGATGTGCTCTTAGCATAGTGAAATTACAAACATTTTAGTTCCTTGCTTGTGCTTCTCAAAGCTTTCACTAAGTCCATGACAAGACTGCATATTTCAGCTTTCCCTCCTCCCTGTTCCATCAGTCATTCCATATTATTTACTAGGAGTCAGCATTTGTGGCAGAACTAGTCTTTGGCATAATTTATGTTTTGCCATGCCTTCTGTGAGCCCCTGGGGCTCAACATGACTATGACAAGAGCCATTTTTTTATGGCGTGTCTCAAAATATATTTCAAGGACCACCTGCATCAGAATAATTTGGGGGATTTGTTAAAAGTACAGATATCTAAACCCCATCCTAGAGCCACACACTAAATCAGAATCTATCTTTATGACTCTTTATGACTTTAGAATTTTATTTTTATTTATTTACTTTTTGATATGGAGTCTTGCTCTGTTGCCAGGCTGGAGTGCAGTGGCGTGATCTCAGCTCACTGCAACCTCCACCTCCCCAGTTCAAGTGATTCTCCTGCCTCAGCCTCCTGAGTATCTGGGACTACTGGCATGTGCCACCACACCCAGCTAATTTTTGTATTTTTAGTAGGGACAGAGTTTCACCATGTGGGCCAGAATGGTCTCAATCTCTTGACCTCATGATCTGCCTGCCTTGGCCTCCCAAAGTGCTGGGATTACAGGTATGAGCCACCGTGCCAGCTGTAACTTTAGAATTTTAAGGCTAACAGTAATGATAGAGGCTAGTCCAGATCTGCATTGGCAACTTTTTAAAATCAGAATACATGGATCTCATCCCCAAGTTTTTCACTTAAATGGCCGTGTGTGTTTTAAACATGCAGCTGATGGTAACAACCAGAAATGTGCTGTAGAATTTGAAAGATAAGAATGGAGATTGCTATTGCTAGAGAATCATTACCTTCAGTGAATTCATCAAAGTCCGTGGATTTATCCTCATTTATAAATTCAGAACCCAGATCCTTCTCTGAAAGGCAAAGTCACATTAAGCTTATAGAGACTGAGCTGTAAATAAGAACACCGATTTGCTTAAGCACAGTTAGAATTATTGTTACTAGGATCAGCATGAGTAGGACATTCTTACCCTACTGGCTGATCCCCATGGCAAGAAAAATTATTGTAAGTTTTCTCTTGAACCTGGAGTCAGACTAAAGAAAGTTACTCGAAAAAAAAATGGTGAATATCTACTTAAGACTTATCTGTCATGAACAATTATAAACATTTCATCTGTATTAATCCTACTCAGTAACCCTTTGTGCTAGTATTATTAGCTCTAATTTCTAGAAAAGAGAAATATAGGAAAAGGGACCCTATCTAACTTGCTCAGTATGACAGAGTCACCAAAAGTTAAAGCTGAAATTACTGGGCTCTGTGACTAAGTTATTAGTTTAAAAAAAAAAAAAAAAAAAGAAGCTACTAGATTAACTTGAGAGTTGTCTGGGCCTTAGCATCTAAGTAAACAATCAAATTGGGCCAGCATAGCTTCTAGTTGGTGAAGAAGAAAGAAATGTGCAAACTGCCGTTCACATGGATAGGATGCTTTCAAGTCATGTGTAACTAGAATGAATAGCCCCTGGGTGGATCAAGAGTGATAATCATGGTCAGAACCTTGTGGATTATTGAACTGACCTCTCCATTGTGATTAAATGAAAGATCTACAGAATCAAAGTCTGCTCTCAAAGTTTTATTTGTAAAACTTAATCACAGTTTATAGAAATAGCTAGAATAAATATTAATATATAATAATAGAGGCATATTTAAATATATAAGGCAAGTAGGCATATATCAGTGTCTTGAATGTTTTCAAGTACTTAGGTCACTTTGACTCAGAAAATCTGAGTGAAATTGGCTTGAACTTCCACCAGCTCCAACTCAAATATATTTTGTGTTATTCTAGGGGATTTTTGTGGTACTTACATTTCTCCTGTGACTCTGTTCTGAGTCTCTGCATCCATTGAATGCCCAATCATTACTCTGAGTTTTATTTCCTTAGCATGGGGCCAATTTAGGGCACCCTGCTGCTTATGCCCTTGATTCTTTTAATCCCAGAAGTCCCAGTGGCTCCTGTCTGTGTGTTTAGGAGACTTTGCTGTAGGTTTAGGCAATGGAGTTGTGCTACGGGACAGAAATGTTAGATATCCCTAGTATTGAAACTCCTTCAACCATTTTTTTTCTAAAAAAAATAAAATATAGTTTACCTTTTTAACTTAAGCTTCAGTACTTTACTGTGTGAGAAATGGGTTTATTTATAAGTGTACAAATTCACCTCAAAACGGCAGGTACACACTAGTAAATCATATTTCTGGCTTACTGTTTTCTTCAGTTAGTCTGCTAGAAACTATCAGATTGTTAGCTACTATTGAAATGTAACCCTTACCCTCTCAGAAAGGAAAAGTGAATGGCCCTCTCATCTATGAAATAAATGTCTGCCACTAGCAGTCCCTGAACAGCCCTCAGCATAAACAACCCTTCTATCTTTTTTGGTGGTGAATCCAGCAAACGGATGGCACAGTGGCAGTGTGTGGTATTGCAGCTGATACTATGGGATTCTTTTAGGTAATAGTCCAACCCTACCTCCACAGTGGTGGTGGTGTTCTCTGGAAGGTATACTTGAGAATTACATATATTGCTGAGCATGGAAAACTTTAGGGCCCTAGTCATGAAAACATGGTATATCCTTGAGTTGGTATCTTTCAGAAAAAAAATCATTTCCAATGCTTACATAAGCATCGTTTGCATCCTGAAGGTTATAGTTTACCAGATTTTGCATATTTGGTCAAAAAATAAAAATTATCCACTGTGATGAAAAGTAACCACTACATTATGGAATATAAGTTAGCCAACCAGTATAGCAGAATACTGGCTTCACAAAAGATATGACCACTGCTATAATCAAGATGAGTGCAGTGAATGAAGTTTGCTTGCATGAATCTAATGATCCATGGAAAACTTTAGGTAGTTGTCTAAGATTGATGGTAAACCTAACAGCAGAACTGTTTTAGATTGTTATGCATTTTCAAAGACATAGCTTTTAGAGCTCAGTTTATTTTCCTGAAGGCTTTTGCCTCATATCCATTAAAACTGCCAAGAGGCACATTACTGTGAGCTGGATTTGTTATGCTAATTTCCATGTCCATGAATCCAGAAAACACTGGAAATCTATTAAGGCAAGCACAAAACTTAATTAACAACACCTATATGCTAATAGTAAATTTGATATAGAATAGTTGCAAAACTAAATAGTTATGGTCATAACATGTGCCAGTCTTTACCTAGTGATAGACTAAGAAGAAAATAAGGCAAATCTCAAATACAAAAGTAGTATTTTATTGGTAACATCATTTTCTTTAGCACTACCTAAAATGTTACTCTTGCTCTGCCAGATACAAAGCTGACCATTGAATGATTTGCTCTAAATTATCATTTGAGAAGCCATCAGTCTACTGCAAGGTGACATCTCAGCTATCTAGGTGATCCAGTGTGTGACCGGAGGAAGATGAAAGCGTCTGCTCATCAGTGTCTATGTAAAGGTTGAACCACACTGAGCAGGTGGAGACACCACTTTCTTGTCCTCAGGGAGCTTACATTCTACTTGGGAGATACAACTAAGAAACAATGAAACAACATAAGATAAAGAAAAATCTGAGTTGCATGAAACTTGAGAAAATATCTAAACATTCTCAGAAGCAGGAAGGCTATGAGGAGATATGTGACAACATTTTAGAGGCTTTCTTTCAACAACTGCGTGAACAAATAGATTTTACCATTAACTACAATCTGCACCCTACCTCAAATTTCTTTAGTAGAAACATAAATAGAACTTGAGTCCTATTTGGATGCTTCCAAATTGTGATTTCTTAGCATATTCAGATAATGACTCCTGACAAGACAGATTTCCCTGCCTATAGGAAACTGGGAGAATGAACCCGAAAAAATAAAATCTGGTTTAAATTGTGCATAGATGTTCTAGTGGTAAGAATTCACTCCACAGTGGTTATTTAAGGACCCTAAAGTTTGCTTAGTTATCTGTTATTTTATTAGGTTGAGGATAAATTTCCATCTTTAAGGAAATCTCTGATTTTATTATCTTTGTCCTAATTCCACATCAACTGTGTGTGCATGTGTTTGTGTGTGTGTGTGTGTGTGTAAATGTATGCATAAAACAGTGGTTCAAGCTTTTAGCATGCATAAGAATTATTACCTGGTTGAGGGGGGAGCTTTTGAAAACACGGATTGCTGGGCCACACTGCCAGACTTTCTGATTTAATCAATGTGGATTGGGTGCCAAATATTTGCATTTCTAACAGGTTACCAGGTGATGCTGACACTGCTGACTCAGGGACCACGCTTTAAGGGTCATTGACATGACACGTAAGGACCATGGTGAATCACAGTGGCTTTATTAAAAAGTAAATCATTTAAATGCAATGTCTAAGGCAGTCTTAAGAAGAAATGCGGTACTGAAGTATGGCCAAATGACTGTGTCTTAGTCTGTTCAGACTGCTATAGTAAAATATCATAAGCTGGTGGCTAAGAAAGAACAGGAATTTATTTCTCACAGTTCTAGAGGCTAGGAAATCCAAGACTAAGGCAATTTTGGTGCCCAGTGAGGTCCTGTTTTCTGGCTCATATATGGTATCCCTTACTGTGTCCTCACATGGTGGAATGGGCAAGGAGTCTCCCCTGGGACTTTTTAAATAAGGGAATTAGTACCACTGATGAAGGTTTTGTCCTCATGACCTAATTATCTCCCAAAGGCCCCACTCCTAACACTATCCCCTTTGGTGTTAGGATTTCCACATATGAGTTTCAGGGGGACACAAACATTCAGACCTTAGCAAGATATGTGGGGTTTTTGTTTGTTTTGTTTTGTTTTGTTTGTTTTGAGATTAAGTCTCACCCTGTGGCCCAGGCTGCAGTGCAATGACACAATCTCGGCTCACTACAACCTCCACCTCCTAGATTCAAACGATTATCCTGCCTCAGCCTCCTGAGTAGCTGGGATTACAGGTGCCCACCACCACACCCAGCTAATTTTTGTATTTTTAGTAGGGATGGAATTTTACCATGTTGGTCAGGCTGGTCTCAAAGTCCTGACCTCATGATCCACCCGCCTTGGCCTCCCAAAGTGTTGGGATTACAGGCATGAGCCACCATGCCCAGCTAAGATATGTTTTAATAGCCCATGAAACTCACCCTCTGCTGGCCTTGAAATTTAACAGTGTGGGGGTTGGGAGGGTGGACTATTAAGATAGACTCCCCTTGCTTGCTCCCTTTTAAAATTCTGGCTCAGAATATGGCAAGACACCTGGCTCAACTCATTCCACCTGACTTTTTCTACTCTAAGATCAGCTCTGACCCATTCCACACAGGATTTTTCACTTTTGTCAGTAAGCTCACTGGCTTTGTTTGGCTTGTTAGATAGCAAAGTCTATGAAGAAAAAACTCCCTTAATTTTCGTTTGGACTGTTGGTCAGCTAATCCATATAGTTTATAATTGTTGCTCAGGAAATCTGGGTCCTTGTGCATCTCCGGTTTTAACTTCCTACAGAGATCTTTCCTTGAAAAATACTATTACAGTGCAAAAGGATGCTAGTATCTTAGCCAATTATTTTAAAAATACTTGCACACACATGCACATACACACAACAAAACCATTCTTAAAAACATCTTACTATTCCATAGTCACAGTTGTATTTGTGAGATAAGTCTTGTATTCAGTTATATTGTGCAGCGTCCTGATGACTGTAATAGATAAAATGTGTTACTCTTGTTCCTACTACATGTGTTTTAATAGGATGGTGCTGTGTTATGTTTCCACTTTTCCTAAGCAAGTGTTCTTAAGCACTGTTCATTGCTTAATGTATCCTGTTTTGAGAGATTAAATTTTCTCATAACTAACAAATGTTGTCCAAAAACCACCTTGGTGACCTTACTAAATGGAAAGATTTTCCCATTTTCTTCTAACCAGGTCCCAGTGATATTTTTCATATTCTGTCTAACTCAACTCTTATCCTCTACTTTGGGTTAGGATCGTGGTGTGCTTGTGGAACATTAAAGTTGACAGAAGCAAAGGTATTATTTAGCCCACCCTTTCATTTAAAAGAGAAGGTAGACAAACTGCTGAAGTCCACATGCTAAATTAGTCACACAGGGAATGACTGAGGGCCAATCTCTTTCTATAACCATGCTTGAAATTTTAACTAATACAATGAATCTCAGCCATCCCATAACTGTTGGATAAGATTAACCAAAGCAGCTGCTACCGCTCAAAAATTGTTGGAACTTCTCACACAGAAGCTGCCCTAAATTTCTTTAATACTCTCAAATGCCTTTAATGTTTAAAAACTTTCTATTTTCAGATAATTATAGATTCACATGCAGTTGCGATAAATAATACAGAGGTCCCATGAACTTGTCACCCAATTTAAACAACGGTAACAGCTTTCAAAACTGTAATAAAATATCATAACGAGAAAATTGACATTGGCACAATTCACAGAACTTATTCAGATTTCCAGGTTATATATATATATATGTTGTGTGTGTGTGTGTGTGTGTGTGTGTGTGTGTGTGTGTATGTATGTATTTAGGTCCATGCAATTTTATCTCATATGTAGCTTTGTATAAATACCACTAAAGTCAAGATAGAGAACAGTTCCATAGTGCTGCTCTATTACAGCCATGTCCATTTCTCTTCCCTTCTCCATCCCTAACCTCTGACAACCTGTAATCTCTTCATCTCTATAATTTTATCATTGCAAAAATGTTATATAAATAGAATTTTACTATATGTAAACCTTTTGAGATTTTAAAAAATGTAGCATAATTTCCTTGAGTTCTGTCCACATTGCCCCCTGTGTCCATCGTTCATTCTTTTTAATTTCTGAGTGGTATTTCAAGGTATGGATATAACACATTTTGTTTAACCATTCACCTGTTAAAGGACATCTCAGTTTTTTCCAGTTATTGAATATTATAAGTAAGTATGCTATGAACATCTGTGAATAGGTTTGTGTGAAAGCAAGCTTTCATTTCTCTGGGATAAATGCCCAGCAGTGCAACTGCTGGATGTTTAGTTTTGTAAGAAACTGCAAGCTGTATTTCGGAATGGATGTGCCACTTTACGTTCCCATAAACAATGCGTGAGAGATTAATCTTCTCTGCCTTTGCCAGCATTTAGTGTTAACTCTATGTTTTATGTTAAACATTGTGATACATGTGCAGTAATATCTCACTGTGGTTTTACTAAGCATTTTCTTAATGACTAATGATGTTGAACATCTTTTCATGTGCTTATTTGCCATCCATATAACCCCTTTTTTGAAATGTCTCTTCAGATCTTTTGTCCATTTTTAATTGAATTGCTCATTTTTACTAGCAGATTTTGAGAGTCCATTATATATTCTGTATGTTAGATTTGTGGTTTGCAAATAGTTTCTTTCAGTATGTATCTTGTCTTTTCTTCTTCTTATCTAAGTCTTTTACAGAGCAAATAGTTTTAATTTTGATAAGGATCATTTGATAAGAATCCATTTTTATTTTAATGGTTTGTGCTTTTTTACCTAACTATCCTGAAGATTTTCTCTTTATTTTTTTTCTAAAAGTTTAATTATTTTACATTTAAGTCCATGATCTATTTGGAGTTAACTTTTGTATAACGCCTGAGGTTTAGGTTGAGGCTTATTGTTTTGCCTGTGAATGTCCAGTTGCTCCAACAAATGTCTTCAATTTTGACTTATCAGCTTTTTTTTTAATTTGGCAAACATTTTTTTTTTGTGTGTGTGTGTGAGGCTACCATGTGTGAGACACTGTTAGGTAGTAAAGACAGGAACATTAATAGAGCACAACACCTGAAATATCTCCTGGTATAGTTGGAGAGGTACATATGGAAATGTTTTAAAAATTGCGGTTAAATTATAATATAGAGGAATGCACAGAGGAAAAGGACTTGAATGATACAAGTGGATGCAGGCAGAGTAGGTGTAAGCCATTGCAATAGCTTAATGAGAGATAATTAAAGCAGGAGCTTATAGACAGAAAGGAGTGAATAGATTTAAGAAATATTTATCAGAGCCTTGCAGAGGATGGTTTAGGGAGAAGGAGGAGTCAAAGGTAAAGAGAGTGGATGGTGATGTTATACAAAAGGTGTAAAAACAAGGACCAGATTTGGATTGAAAATAATGATTTTGTTTTTAACTTCTTGAGTTTGAGAAAGCCATTAAACATCCAGGAGTAACTATCCTAGTAATAGTTTTTTCATATAAAGCTAAAGCTCGTGGGAAAATTTCATGGTAGACAATTTTTGAAAATCACCAGAAATCACTTACAGATAAGGAAAGATGTTATAAAGTTAGGTTGTACTATTTTAAGTCAAAAACAGAAGTCATAAGACTCTAGAAGGAAACAATAAGGATTAATGTAAAGGTTGTGAGCTTTGGTGCACTTCAGGTATGAATCTGAAATCAAGTAATTTTGATTACAAACTGCATTAGCTAAATAAATAAATAAATAAATAAATAACTCTTCTGAGCCATAATTTCATCATTTATGAAATGGGTGTATTCATAACCCTAGAGCTTTCAGGACTGCATTGAGGCCCAAATGAGATGATAAGCCTAAAATTCTTGGCTTGTAATGACGGTTTAGCATATGTTAGTCCCTTTATTCCTACAAGATACTTTTGAAATTGTTTACTATAATGCTTTTCAAGCTACTTTTTTTAAAGGAGGGGAACTCTTTTTTCAAATGAAGTCTCATACAGAACTGGAAAATAGTTAAACGCAAAGCTGTCTCCTCTTTACCGAAGTTTTCAATTGAAGCAACAATGTGGCAACATAGGACTCTAGTAAATCATGAAGATAATAAGATCCTCCATCTAAAGTTAAGAACACTGTGATCTAAGAAGGTACAGAAAGTTTTCTCAAGTCACATGATTTGCTGGAGGCACACCCTGGTCCACATCCCTAGATTACCTCATCCCTTTTCTATATTCTTTCTGAAATGCCATAGTACCTATAACTCACATTATAATGTTACTTACATGAGTGACTGTAGTTACAGTTCTAGGAGAAGCTAATGTCTTAAATGTTCTTTGAGTTACAGTGACATTTCTGTGATTTGTGGCCTCCACAGCGTCCTTCTGGAAAAGCCTCTTTTTGATAGATACCTTCTGAAATATTTAAGAAATGATATCCCATTTATAATAAATGTGGGCCCACATTATTATAAAAGACAATCATGAAATTCTGTCTGTCCTGCTCTCTTAATAGCCAGTGTTGACAAACATGTCCCATCTTAGTTTAGAAGACTGTGTCTTTAGGCAGTGGTTTCAAACATGCAGTTATTTAAGGAACACTTTTAAATGATAGATTCTGGGATGGATCCTTGAAGACTGAGTCAGTTGACCCAAAGTGGATCTTTACCATCTCATTTTAAAAATCTTCCCAGGGCCAGGCACGGTGGCTCATGCTTATAATCACAGTGCTTTGAGAGGCTGAAGTGAGTGGATCACCTGAGGTCAGGAGTTCGAGACCAGCCTGGCCAACCTGGTGAAACCTCATCTCTACTAAAAATAAAAAATTAGCTGGGCGTGGTGGCACATGCCTGTAATCCTAGCTACTAGGGAGACTGAGGCAGGAGAATTGCTTGAACCCGGGAGGCAGAGGAGGTTGCAGTGAGCTGAGATCTTGCCCCTGCACTCTAGCCTGGGCAATAAGAGCAAAAACCTTGTCTCAAAAAAAAAAAAAAAAAAAAAAAAAGTCTTCCCAGGTGAGGCTGGAACGTCTGAGAATCCTTTCTCTGTGGTTTAGCTCAGGTCTCTTGGAGTTTTCATTGCTGTTTTCCTGCCATTTCCTTCCTAGATAACTAATGCTTTTGAACACTTTATAGTTTTCCTCAAATTTTCTCTCTAGTTCAGAACTAGAACGTGTACTGATAGATGTTTTAAACATTCCTACCCTATCTGAGTCCCCCTGCTCCCATATATCAAACTCCTTCCTAAAGTAACATCTTAGAGGCAAAAGATGGTGTCAGTTTGGTAGTAACAATAACAACCACAACATAAAAGCCATCACTTATTGAGCATTCACGAGGTGACAGATGTATCCCTAGCGTTTGGATTATATTTTCTGATGATAGAAGTCTGAACTATGGACTTTTATTTACAGCTGCTTACTCAGTATTTCAAACAACTCTTGATTACTCCTTCTCCTGATATGTGCTCCTCCAGGCTTCCCTCATCTCAATATGTTTCCAGCAGTCATCCAGTGTTGAGTAGGTATATTTCTTGTCTCCCATTTCCCCTGACACTTCATAATCCATCAGTAAGTTCTGTCAGCTGTGCTCTCAAACTATATCCCAATCTAACCACTTCTCACTGACTCCACCAAGAGCCATTAATCCAAGTCACTATTATTTCTTGTCTATATTATTTTGGTAGCTGGATGACTGTGTCCCCTGCTCCTACTTTGGCTTCCATGGCTAGTCCTTCAGAATAAAGCAAGAGTAATCATATAAAAGTATGAATTGAGATAATATCATTCATTGACCTAAAACCTTCATTCATGTCCTATCACACTTAAACATCAGTTCCCTTGCAAAGTGTGACCTGTAAGTCCTAGATGACCTAGCTTGGACCTCCCTCTCTAGCCTTATCTCATATTGCTCTATTCCTTGACTTCCTTCCCTCTGCTTCACTACTGTTCTCTGAATAAGCCAAGCTTTTGCCCAGATCAGCAACATTGCACTTGTTCTTCCCCCTATCTGGAACACTCTTCCTCCAGATCTCCGTGGCTTACTCTCTCACTTCTCACAGGTCTCTGTTCACATATCCTCAGCGTTGCCTTCTCTACCATTCTGCCTAATAGAGCACCCTGTCCCTCCCTATCCACTTCTCCTGCTTTATTTTTCCTCATAGCCTTTTTTACTACCTGACATTGAAGTGTACATATATTGGGCTGTTCATTGTCTCTCTCCCCTACACAAGTAAGCTGCACAAGGGAAAGGATTTGTATCTGTTTCTTGTTCACTTTTGTATCCCTAGCACCTGGCACAGAGCCAAGCCTCATTAAGTATTTGTTGAATGAATGAATTAGTAACTATAGCATTTGTCACTCTCCTGGGTTCTTCTGCAGCAGTGCCTTTGATGCTTGCACATGAAATTCCTAAAAATTTAGATGACATGTCAGTCATCTGACATGATCTCTGTCAGTCACTAGTCATGATCTTGTTTGCCTTTTGTAACTGCACTTTAATATTTATAAAGAACAGAGCCATGCCTAGATCAGTGTAGTCCTTAAAATATTTCACTATTATCCCTTTATTATAAATTCTCTGGGCCTTGCATCTGGTCCTTGGCTTTGGTGCTTTCAGATTTAGGTTGAAAGAGAGCTATAAAGAGGGCATTCTATATTGGGTCAACAGTGTCCCCAAAGACAGGGAAATACTCTAAGTACATGTATTGTCTCTTCCAGACCTTTATAGAACCATATGAGAGAGGGAAATGTACTTTTATGTGGGATGATAAAATGCTCACACTGGGACTTTCAAGCTAACATTACTTCTTACCTCTTGTACTAATAATAGATAAATGGATCATTTTCCTCCCCCTTTTGTCCGTGGCCTCCTTGTCCACTATGAGCCATTTCCTACAGGAAGTTTTGCACGTGTTCTATGTTCACTGATGCCTGAAATATTAGTGCATCTCTGCCCTCTTTTTATTCATGCTAGGAGCATTTGTTTTATGACATATGAGAACCAACAAGTGTGGTCAAGTGCAAATAGACCCATATGTATGTTGGGTGGAAGGGCTCCTTGCAGAAAACTAGCTCTCACCACGGTGTACCCACACACAGACCATTGGAAGGCTGGCAGCTCTGCTGAAGTAAGATGGGCCGGCTTGCCAATGGGCACTTTGCCATAGGAACAGATGGGCCCAAGCAGGGGCAGGCTGCAGAGCACGCATGTCTGTTCTGGACGCATGCATATTTATTATTTGTGTCTTTCATTTACAGGAGACAAATTCTTGAACAGAAAGGCTGAATTACAAACTAAGAGTCAGGAAAGATGAGCTTTCAGCCCTTAATTAAAACATTCAAGCAAATAAATCAACGTTTCAGTCCCACTTTAGAAAACTTATGAAGTAACTTGTTAGAGACCCTCTTTACTCCCAAAGCACTCATCATTAAGGGGGATGCTATGTCTTGCTCAAGCAGTTCTTCACTTGCAAATCATGAGGTAACCTAATATATTCCCCCCCAGCAAAAGACCAGAGATGTAGGAGAATCACTGTATGCAATAAAATTATTTTAACCAACATACTCCTTTTTTGAAAATATTACTAGAATTTTTTCCAAAACTATTCTTCTCTTTTTAATTTTATTTTAATAAAACAAGAACTAAATTTAATTTCATTTCCTGATAACTGCAGAAGGTGACTGTATGAAGATAGCAGTCAGTTTGTAGCACAGATAAAAACATTTACACCTTAAAAACCTACTTTAATGTCACCTGTGTAGTGTTCCATTTTCCCAAGTGGAAAACCTGAAAAAGATTAGAATAATTATTACTAAAATGTGTGCAGTTTACCTTAGATAATTTATAAGCATCATGTCCATCTAAATTAAAAAAGAAAACCTCTCACAAACCTACATAAGATTCATGGGTATTTTATAATAATATTTCACATTTGTATTGCACCTTGTACTTCCCACAGTTTATATATATATATATATATATATATATATATATATATATATATATATATATAATCTCCTTTGAACCTCTCCATAACCTTCTGAGGTAAGTAAGGCAGGCCTGTTGGTCACTATTTGCAGCTGAGGAAACTAATGATTATGTAGGTAAAATGACTCAAGCTCAAACTTCAAGATCATTTGTCTTTTATCATATTAATTTTAATTTGAAGGTTATTTTATAAAGAGACATTGTCTGGTGATGGCTTTTAATATCAAGTGATCATAGTCTTTTACAATCTTGCTTTCTATTTTTATTTTACTAATGAAATCTGACAATGAAGACTTAAGGGAAACTCTCATGTTTCAAGTGTCTTGGACATTGATGGAAATTCAGCATTTGAGGGCTGTTGTTTGACTTCTGTTTATGTTTTTGACAACGGTAAAGTCCTCTAGGGATTTGAGTAGGTCACTGCGTTGCTTAGCGTGTGTTAAATTATTGAGTAAACATGAAGATGGTTGTTCCTGATCTTTGGTTTACTGTATTCTCCATAGTTTCTCTTAGAGATATTAAAATGATATTAATGCTCTTAAAAAACTGAGTTGGACCATATTGTACATAAGCACAAAGCGTGACTCCTGTGTATTAATAAAATAACGGCAATAAGTAGAACTCCATAGCAGTAAATTGCTGTGGTTCTGTGCACCTTTGTATGAAAATATAATTGTAAAAAATATATAATTTTATTTTTTACTACTTTGTGATTTTTTTCCCAACTGGAAATACTATGTTCTTATTTTGACATGCTACAGATAACATGCCATAATGACTATTTATATTTACCATTAAAAATGACAGATTTTTGCCTTTGGACATGAGGTTGATAATGAAATTTTCCCATCTTAAGAACCAATCAAAAAATCTTTTGAAAGTCAGCTCACTTAAAGAAACCCGGAAAACCACTCTCCTCATGAGCTTGGTAGGATATCTTCTGACTTCTATTATAAATAGTCTGTTTGAAGAGATAAGAGTGAGTTAAATTACAAACTGTTTTCCAAGTAATTGATATCCATTACTGGATTTGGACAGAGCAAAATTATTTTTTCTGGTGGCTGGTGCTCTGGTATGCAAAGATAGTATGTTTTTTCTGTTGTCAGAGGCATACGGAAAAATTGTAACTTTTAAAACTTTGTAGAGACATGAGAGGATTTAACAAAAAAAGGTTTATGTGTTTCTGAAAATCTAAAAGAAAAATATTCCTAGAAGCTGTGACAACCCAACCATTTGTGTCCAATAGAGGACTAAATTTAATCACTTGTGTAGAAAACCAATCACTTGAAAGCAAGTAAGCTTGGGACATATGGAGCTGTACATGAAAGGTGAATTGTTTAGCATGGATTGGATGAAAACTGAAATTCTAAAACCCACTAATTCCTTAGTTCTGCTTTGAGGTCATAAAAATGGGAACAATATTCAAAACAAATTTGAAAGAAATCAGACAATTTTTGAAAGAAATCAGAACTATGTATGTTCTTCATAGTACATACGGAAGTGACCATTTGTATGGAGACTGAGATGGGAGTTCTTTGTTGTTCAACCTTGCAAAGTCTCCGTGACTCCCAAAGAACAATGAGTGAAGTAAGAATGAATAAATACTCTACTCTCTAGGGCATCAGCTGCCCCAGTGGTTCAGGGAGATCCACAGTAATTGCTTCTGGCCTCCAAAATCAGGGGAAAATATGCTGGACAACCAGGGCAGAGGTGCCATTCCTCTGCTACCTTTCCTTTCTCCAGTGCCCTTCAGACTCTTCATCTTTCACTGTACTTTGTCCCACACTCGTCTTTCCTCCAGCTTTAATTCTTCCTTTGCCCTCTCCTGCCCTTTCAGCTCCTTCTGTCTGACTCCACAGTTCATCAGTATCTGTCTTACACTATTCTGAATGTGATCTATCCCTGCTGGAGAAAATGTTTAGATCTTTGGTTTAAGTTTTGAAAATGCATTGTAAGACCAGAGGTTTTTCTTTGTCGATCAGGTTTTTCTCTTAAAGGAGAGTATATTCCACATTAGACTTTTTCATAGTGGGCAGTTCCACAATTCAAGTAAAACTACTCTTCTGACACTGAGTGGTGGAACTAGAAATAAATAATTCCTCAATTATTTTGTTGATCAGAAAGAACTAAGAGGTTTTCCAGGAATCCGGAGAGAATGTGACCTATTTGGACATAATGGAAACAAAACAGAAATTGATTGGCTAGTCAAGGTGTCTTCCAGGAATTTTAAATTATCCACAAATCTATCTTCTCTTTTATGTATTTACCCTGCCTATGAATAGATTGGTATCATTTCTACATCACAAAACCGAAATGGGGCCCAAGTCCGCTGTTGCCTAGCTCAGTGCTTTTTCTTATAGTTTACTCAGTGTCCTAGAATTATAAGAGTAGGTATATCCTTGAACTCACCACTCTTTCAGAACATGAAGCTATGGTCTTTAGCAGATAGTAGAATGGAGTGGCTGGTGCTACATGATAAAACAGCATGGCTAGACATATTCTGGTTAGAAATCAAAGATCCATTATTTGCTTGGGCTTTTGCTGTTAAGCTCTTCAAAGATTTGCAAAATTTCATAAATTTTTGTTTTACTCAAATGAAGTGAGAGAGTTAAAGCAAAATAGCTGTTATTTAATGACTTTTGTCTTCTGGGGTATGCTGTCCTTACACTTTTTAGGCTAAGATTAATTAATTTAAAAATAAAACACTCTTAGGAGTTCAGTGTCATTGTTAGGAGTAGGATTCTAAACCCACACTGACTGAGTTCAAATATTAGTCTCAATTGTGTGCTTTTGGGCAATTAGCTTCAAACATTATTATGTGAGAAAATAGGGGTAATGATGGTACCTCCTTCAAGGGTTTTGGTGAGTATATGTATATTAAATATAAAATACTAATAACAGTTTCTAGCACATATTAAACTAAATATTACCTATTATTGTTATTAGAATTAATCAATAACAGAAAATGACCATATTTCTATACTTATATAATCAAATAAATGTTAATTATAATAATAGGAATATGTAAAATTATGATTTGGTGGAACTATACTTTGTAGAGGGAGTCAATCTTATGCAAATAATATCTGACTATCCCCAACATGAGAAGTTGACCCTTCTGTTTTTTAAGAATGTATGATTTGTGTTTTTTGCTCATTCTTGAAATTTTGATTTTTTTTCAATGAGCAAGAAATGAGAACCCATTTTTATGGAGGCTATTACTCTTTTTCAGTCTACTTTTTAAATTTAAAGCTGGAACATATCATTTTACAAGCATATTTGGTGTTCATCTGTGAGAGGTGCAGGGAAGAATTTTCAATGCTGTGATGATTTCTTGGTTCCACTTGTAAGGAACAGACAATGAAATCTTAGGCAGATCCTCGTCAAAAACTCTCTGCTTTTAAGGCTATTTTTCTCAGACTTGATATTTTTTAAGCATTTGACCATCATTTTTTCTTCCCACTTTGTTCTCTCTCTACAACTGTCCTTTCTGTAACACCTCAAACCTCCTTTACCTCAAGTGCAAACACATAGTTATATGTGTGCATGGAAATGTGCATCCATACTTGAATCTAGTAGGTAAGCTCTCTCTGCTAAAGGAGTGCAGCAGTAAAACAGATTACACAGGAGCTGAAAAGGTGATTTGGTCAAATCCTTTTATCTCAAGTCATACTTCCCACAAACCAAAGAGAGTTGTCTGCTCATCAAGAAATAGATTTCCTGTTCATTGCAACACCGTTTACAATAGCAAAGACCTGGAACCAACCCAAATGCCCATCGATGATAGACTGGACAGGGAAAATGTGGCACATATACACCATGGAATATTATGCAACCATCAAAGACGATGAGTTCACGTCCTTTGTAGGGACATTGATGAACCTGGAAACCATCATTCTCAGCAAACTGATACAAGAACAGAAAATCAAACACCGCATGTTCTCACTCATAGGTGGGTGTTGAACAATGCGAACACATGGACACAGGGAGGGGAGCATCACACACTGGGGTCTGTCGGGGGAAATAGAGGAGGGACAGTGGTGGGTGGGGAGCTGGGGAGAGATAGCATGGGGAGAAAGGCCAGATATAGGTGATGGGGAGGAAGGCAGCACATCACACTGCCATGTGTGTACCTATGCAACAATCTTGCATGTTCTTCACATGTACCCCAAAACCTAAAATGCAAAAAAAAAATAAATAAATAGATTTCCTATCTTCCCTTAGTCCCATACAAAAGCATGTTTTAGTGGTTCACCAGATACCACTGTAAGTTAATAAAGAATGACATTTTAACAGTAGACATTCCAGATATAGACATAAACCTCAGCAAAACAAGACAATGTTTCATTTTGTTTTTAGTCAAGTCCCTGTGCTTCCTACAGAGAAGGTGAAATTATTTAATTGGCAAAACAAATCTGTATTTAGAGTTCCAAAATATGTTGAGATATCACTGAAGACATTGCTACTAGTTTACTTACTTGTACATTTTGTTACTTGTACATTTGAGCTACCGTTTTTTAGAGTTATTTGTAATCTACAGAACAAAAATAAAAGCCAGAGAAGCAGTTTTGTGGAGGCAAGTGCTTAGTTCATGGTCAGAGAAAATCATTGGTAAGACCAATTTTCAGTTATTAAACTGTTACTTAAACCACTAAGCCATGATAAATGAGCCCAGATACTGCAGTTAGGTAAAATCCCAAGCTTTGCTTGAACCTGTATCAAGCTCAGTAAAGTCACCTATTTGGGGAAATTCTCTATGAATTCCTTCTTAAAGTGAAATTACTTACACCTCTATTGTCCATTGAAAGTGCTTTTATGCTTTTACCAAAGGACTGCAACATCAATCTTTTCTCCTTTTGGAGTACCCAGGAATTTTAATATACCTGCTACTGTTGTTGATTTATTATTTAATTCTATTTTTATATCTTATTTTAATGAGTCAGATTCTCCATGCTTCTGTCTTAAAAACTCCATCTGTTTCTAATACATGGTTGTCATGAAGTCATGCCCTTGAAACCTGGATTTCCTGTGCAATTATTATGCATTGTGCAGGACCTTGAAATTAGTTGACTGGGCTCAAGGAATTTCTGCCGTATCTATTAGAATTAATTGTTAAAGTTACTTGGAACTGAAGAAGGGAATAACTTCATGGCTTGAAGCTTGTTCCATTAAGAATTCTAGAATTGTCACCTTGGCTGGTAATGCCTACTACAGACAATCATGAATTACCCTATTAGCTCATGCAAGAAGATGTGGCTACAAAACACGGCATGGGAATTGCAGTAAAAAGAAGCCACGGAGGTAGTGCCATATATACATATATATATATATATATATATATATATATGTATGTATATGTGTGTGTGTGTGTATGTATACCTATGTATATATACACACACTGCTGTATATGTGTATATATATACACACACACTGCTGAAGGTGAAACTAATAGGGCACTACCTCTATGGCTTCATATATACATATATATATATATACACACACACACACACGCGCGCGCATACACACATATATATATATTCTGATTTAAATAAGGCTAAGAAAATGATGGTATACTCTGGATAACTGCAAGTATGTTAGGTTGAAATGTTTTCTAAAAATAAAAAAAAAGAAGAACTACCCAGAACTAATGCATTAGTGTCATGTTTCACAATTGGATCAGGCTTCTAGGGTACAGGGCCTCCTAAGTTGTCTAGAAAAAAAATGCCCTTCCTTTACCACTAATTGTGTAAATGCTTCTGTTTTTTAAATGCGAGTCTACATTTTCCTAGAAAATTAAAAAATAGATAATTTGACTTGAACTTATACTTACAGTTGAAAATTTGCCATAGTTCCATAGCTGATACCAGTAGCATAATTTATGTTTTCCCACCCAATACCTAATTCCAACGCTATTCACTTACCTGCCCCTGTTCTATAGGTTGTAAATGTTACAGATTATTTTTTTCTAGTCTAATTATGGGTGACAGTGTGACTCAGGCATAGCCATTGAGATGTAGGTGGCTGTCCACTGGCACTGCCTCTGCCCCCATTCCTTTCATTTTGCTCTAATAAATAGCAAAATTACTGGAGCTGCAACAGCTATTATGTCAACATGAGGAAAAGACCTAAAGGATATACGAGGCATTAAGTCCAACTTGTTTGAGCAACTGAACCCATTCTAGTGACTGCCTACTTTTAGAATTCTCGTTATATTAGAATTCTATATACTTATATAGGCTGACTTACATATGCTCTGCCTTTTATCCTAGCAAATATCATTGTATAACTTCTTTATTATCAGAAAAAGTGATTTATTAATTCATTCATTATATTACAGTATATGATCGAAGTCAGCATATAATATGGCAAGGTAAATTAAAATTTTAATAAAAAGAAATATAAGATGAAGACAATATAATGGTAGAAGAGTAAAATAAAGCCAAAAGAGCACAAAAATATGTCTAAAAGATTTATATATATTCTTCAAGATCAAACAAAAATTTGCCTCAAGATTTCCAGCATCCAGTGCAAAGGGGAACACAAGATGAATTATACAATTCACAGTGTTCACAAGAGAATGACAAATCAGTTGCTTAGCAGAAGGCCAACTGCTACTGACTAGGAAATGATAGAGACATTTTCCCCATGGATAGTCACAAAGTAGTGATTGTGGACTGTAGTGAACAAAATCTATGTAACTGCTTTCATACAGTTACATTTTTATAGTTTTTTATGTACTGTCTCTTAATATAAGCTGATATTGCAGTGTCAAATTGTACGAGTTTTTTATGTACTGTCTCTTAATACAAGCTGATATTACAGTGTCAAATTGTACGTTAGTAAAAACAACTTTATAACTCACCAGTATGACGCAATACAAATTCATGATTCTCTGAAAGTCCAGTTAATCTAGGGTAGAGCAAAGAGTATTTAGGAAAATGGAATGTGAGAATATGCTTCAGACATACCTCAGTTCTCTCAACTGAAGTTTTAGTAGTTATTAAGAAACACTGTCATAAAATATTTTTAATAAATGTAACTACCAGGGGCTTTCCTAGCTTTTTTGAGTACATAGATATGATAATGTATACCTTTCATTCTATGAGATTATATGCAAAGACCAGAGCTGTGTAGTCCACTGTATGCCACTTTATCCTTGAGAAAACACTTGGTGATGATGGCATTTTACACTCCTACTCATAGCTGATACAGATAAGCTGGTCAGGCAGCCCACTGTCTGCCAGGGCAGAGCAACTCCCACAGTGGCCAGTCGAGGCTGATTCCCAAAATGAAGATGTGAATATCTTCATCAAGGCTAATTTATCCTAACCAGGGACTTTAATGAATGGTGACATTGTAATAAAAAAAGGAAAAAATTTTAAATGGTCCTTTTACTCTTAGTCCTCTCTGTTCATGCTCCATCATCCTAGATCCCCCTGAAATTTAGTTTTCTTTTTTCTTCTCCTTCGAGAAAAATGAAATCATTCTGAAATCGAGAGCTTATGGTGTGTTCATCCCTTGGAAATCAGTCTCCAAATCACTTTTATCTCTTCTCATAAATATTCTTCCTTTCTTTAGTTAGTTATATCCGTCCCCACCCAAACCCCCTTTCTATCATATTATCATACATGGAAAAGCAAAATTAATAATTCTATACTACCACTAACAATTATAGCTAAATTAGTAGGGAATTATCAAGTGTCAAAATCTATGCTGAGTACTTCTGCGTATATTATATCATTTAACCCCTCTAACAGTGCTTTAAAGAAGATAGCTGTTTTTATCCCAATTTACTCATAGGGAAGATTGCTTGTAGTCACACTAAATAGTAGAGCCAGAATTCAAACCCAAGCTGTCTGATCCAGTTCCTACCATTCTTAACCATTCTGCTGATTTTTGGAAGTCCAGCTGATAAAGTGTAAAACAGAAGTTGTTTGTTGCTGTTACCAAGGAAATATCAGGGAATGCCTTCTGCTAATTCGTCAGCAGCCTTTCTTCTTCTCTCTCCTCTTCTGTCCGCCCAGTTACAATCTACAGGTGCTTCAAGCATCAAATTGGACATTTCTGTACACTTATAGAGTAACTGGAACTTAAGATATTTGTTTTTCTAGAAAACCACTGATGTGAGGTAGAGGTGATTATAGTCACTTAGGTCAAGAGATTTGTCTGAATGGGAACACAATATTAAAAGTGAAAATGGACACATGAGAAACATCCTGGAAATTGCTAAATTTACTTTAGCATATACATTCTGTGTTTTAACCCTGAATATAAATCGTGATGCTTTTTTGGAGGCATCATGACCTAATACTACAGAGGTGGGTAGAGGACTGATGGTCAGGAGGTGTAGATTCTAATCTCCCTCTCACTAGCAAGCTGTGTGACTTTAAGCCAGACATTGTTTCCTTATCTCTCGCATAGACACATTCATAACACTGATAGGGCCTCCTGTTGCATCAGCATTTTGAAGACATGATTGCATAAGCTGTTTTTTCCTTGGAATATTTAAAACTATCTGATAAGTAAATGAGAGCAAAAGTATTTTACTCTTCTTTTATCTTGCATTTGCTCATCCATTACCCAGTTTATAACTTTATTTTTTGTTGTTGTTGTTGTTTATTAACTATCACTTCATTGGGCTGAATTCTATGTAAATTATTCAACTCTGCAAAGTGGGAACACAAAATAATAAATAAGACTGTAGACAGAAAGCACAAGATAGTGTGAACACCACAGTTAGCTTCTGTCCAGTTTTTTTGAAGTCATCTTAAATTCATTTATTGTTCTCTGTCCACTCAGGCAGGAATTTTAAACCATTTCTGACTTTTGATTTCAAAACAATTTTTAAAGCATCTTAGAAACCTTGAAACAAAGAATGATAATACTTTATTTCTACATAATTTTTAAGTGGCCAAACAGAGGTTTTTTTTGGCTTTTGTTTCAGTTTTAAAAAACCCTCCCTCAGAGTTGAGAAAAGAACATGACCATCTTCTGCCAAAAGGTTAAATCCTTTAAATAGAGGGTCTGTCAGGGATGTGCCCAAAGATCATGAAGAATGAAAATGCTTTCTCAACCATTTTAATTTAATTTAATTCAAACAGCATTCACAGAGTACCTCGTAGGTGCTGATCATTATTGTAGAAGCCCCTTTGGGAACTACAAAGATGAATGAGACCCGGCACCCGCCTCCTCTTGGTGCACAAGGCAATGGAAAAGAAAAACGTGTGCATAGATTACTTTAAAACGGGGCTCACTGGCCAAGGGAGGAAAGATGACATAAATTAATTCTGATGAGGGCATTTTAGCAGACTTCACTGTAGAGGTGGGAGCATTTAACCTGTTTTTTGAAAAATAATGGGGAAGAAGGCCACTCTAGGCTGAGACAATTAAATGAGCAAATAAGTGGGGGAAAAAATGTGCTGGTGCTTGGGCTCTTTTGTGGAACTGCAAAAAGACAAGTCGGCTGGTTTATAGAGTGTGGAAAGCTGCTCTCAGGCTCAATTTAGGTCATTGTATGGAGGGTTGGATAGCCAGATTACGGCTGCAGAATTTGGTATCCACCACTTGCAGTAAGAAGCAATTGAAGTATTTTTTTTTTTAAGCACTTAACACCTGGAAAGAAGTCTTTGTTCTTATACTCCTGTCCCTAGTCCATCCTACTGCCTCTTCTCTAATCTCATACAATTTTGCGCATATCAGCAAAAATAGCATGTATCACACTGTGTTAAAATCACTTGCTCACTTGGCTACCTCCCTAGTGGGCTGTAAGACCTCTGAGAATGAGAACTGTTTCTACATCAGCAGCATCTAGCTAGTATAATAGAAGGGGAGTGATTTTTACTTTATATATATATATATATATATATATATATATATATATATATATATATATATATGCATAGACTTAATACATTTTAAACATTAGAAGACATGTGGTCAGGGTGGTGTTTTAAGAAGAGAAATTTGGTGACCGTATATAGAATGGAATCGAAAGTAGAGAGGGGAAAGATTTTGTAGCCCTCCTGGGAGGAAAGAACAAGGACTCAAAGTGCAATATTGAGGGTGCCATTTGAACAAGATTTGGTGACTTCTTGGGTTTAGAACCAAAGAAGAAGGGATGGGGGAATGAAGATTTTTTTGGAGTTTTCTAGTTTATAAAATGGACTGACTATGCTATTAGCTAGGTAGAAAATAGAAGAAAAAGAAAGGATGAATTCTATTTTGGATATAGTGAATCTGGGGTAATCATGGTTACTATATGGGGTTAATGGCTACTACAGTATTAAGTCTCTATCAGTTACAGAAAGCAAAATCAAAGATAAGCAATGGAATTTAATCATCCAAATAATTGCTGCTTATTTACCTGTAACATGTGCTGGATGCATTTCCAGATACTTTATACATGTATAAGCTCACTTGATCCTTAAATAATTCAATAAATTGATCATTATGATTATCTTTCTTCTATGATGAGAACACAGAGACCAGCAGAGATTATGTAATTTGCCCAGGTTCATGCAGTTGTCAAGGGCTAGAGCCAGGATTAAAACTCACAGACTAACCCAGGGGCTTGGCGCTTTACGATACCATTAGTGCCATAATGAAGGAATTCAGGATACTTATGTTGGCAAAATAATTTAGAAGACTTTGGGAGATATCAAAAGTAGACTGTTTCATTGATCAAAATGCATAGAGTGGGGCTGGGCACAGTGGCTCACATCTGTAATCCCAGCACTCTGGGAGGCTGAGGCAGGTGGACCACCTCAGGCCAGGAGTTCGAGATCAGCCTGACCAACATGGTGGAACCCCATCTCAACTAAAAAACAAAAAAAATTAGCCGGGCATGGTAGCAGGCACCTGTAATCCCAGCTACTTGGGAGGCTGAGGCAGGAGAATCGCTTTAACCCAGAAGGCAGAGGTTGCAGTGAGCCAAGATCATGCCATTGCACTCCAGCCTGGGAGACAAGAGTGAAACTCCATTTCAAAAACAAACAAACAAACCAAAAACTTCACACAGTGGGACATGAAGATGCTTGCCAAGTGTAATGGCCTGTGTCTGGTATCTTCCACACTGGTTCAGTATCAGCAATTAATCTCTGCTAAGTCTAGTTGGTAGCTCTCAAATATGTGTAACTGGGACTAGAGGCAATCATATGGATAAAACATTTTAGTACACCTCTGTAGATCATCAGAGACTTGAGTTCAAGTGTTGTATTTAACTTATTTGCAGCACATGTTTTCTGAAAATTTAGTCTTTTTTCACAATGAAAAAAACATACACAGAAATCTTTTTTCACAACTAAAAAATCATACACAGAAATTATAGTGAAGGAGAGAAAAATCTGAAAATGCATATAGTATGTATATAAGCCATATAAGAAACAAAATATATGTTCTGTATGTAAATATCTGATCCTGTTCTGGACATTATCTCAAAAGATCTTGATTGAAGCACTCTGGTACAGATGGAAATCTGATGACATTTGTTCTAAAAATAAACAAGAGCTTTAGCTTTTCTGTGTTCCTTAAATTTGGTGAGACATTTTTGTTTGAATTCTGTAAGAGTAATTTGAATGGGTTTGAGAAATGAATGAATTTTAAAGAAAATAAGGATTTGCTTGGTTATTAGTGTTCTAAGAGCTTAACTATTTTGAACCTCACTTTTTGTAGCTCAGAGTGGGAACAGAAGGGACTTCAAAAATACATTCTCATTCTTGGCCCAGGACAGTGACTCACACCTGTAATTCCAGCATGTTGGCAGTCCAAGGTAGGTGGATCACTGAGGTCAGGAGTTCGAGACCAAAATTAGTTGGGCATGGTAGGGCACATCTGTAATCCTAGCTGCTTGGGAGGCTCAGGCAGAAGAACCTGTGTTTTCAACTATTGTTCTCATATTATTGAGGCTTATGTGGCAGTCACTTAAAATAGTATTTTTAAATAATATTTTCACTGAGTACATTCATTTTGCTATTAAAATACTTTGAATGGTTTAAAATAATGTGATCAAGATCATGAAAGTCAGGACAGCTCTTAGTTGTGAGACATTATCCCATGCAGACAGACAGGACATCAAGCATTTTTTTTCTTTCTTTCTTTTTTTTTTTTTAATTTCTGGGATACATATGCAGAGTGTGCAGGTTTGTTAATGTAGATATACATGTGCCATGGCGGTTTGCTGCACCTATTAACCCGTCATCTAAGTTTTAAGCCCCACATGCATTAGGTATTTGTCCTAATGCTCTCCCTCCCCTTCCCTCCAACCTCCTGACAGGCCCCCATATGTGATATTTCCCTCCCTGTGTCCATGTGTTCTCATTGTTCAACTCACACTTATGAGTTAGAACATGCAGTGTTTGGTTTTCTGTTCCTGTGTTAGTTTGCTGAGAATGATAATTTCCAGCTTCATCCATATCCCTGCAAAGGACATGAACTCATTCTTTTTGATGGCTGCATAGTATTCCATGGTATATATGTGCCACATTTTCTTTATCCAGTTTGTCATTGATGGGCATTTGGCTTGGTTCCAAGTCTTTGCTATTGTGGGTAGTGCTGCAATAAACATACATGTGCATGTGTCTTTTTAGTAGAATGATTTATAAATCTTTGTGTATATATTCAGTAATGGGATTGCTGGGTCAAATGGTATTTCTGGTTCTAGATCCTTGAGGAATTGCCACACTGTCTTCCACAATGACTGAACTAATGTACACTCCCATCAGCAGTTAAAAGTGTTCCTATTTCTCCACAGCATTACCAGCATCTATTGTCTCCTGACTTTTTAATAATTGCCATTCTAAGTGGTGTGAGATGATGTCTCATTGTGGTTTTGATTTGCATTTCTCTAATCACCAGTGATAATGAGCTTTTTTCATATATTTGTTGGCTCCATAAATGTCTTCTTTTACAAAGTGTCCTTTCGTATCATTTGCCCACCTTTGATGGGGTTGTTTGTTTTCTTGTAAATTTGTTTAAGTTTCTCATAGATTCTGGATATTAATCCAGAATCTATTCTGGATATTAATCCAGAATCTATCCAGACGGATAGATTGCAAAAACTTTTCTCCCAATTTGTAGGTTGCCTGTTCACTCTGATGATAGTTTATTTTGCTGTACAGAAGCTCTTTAGTTTAATTAGATCCCATTTGTCAAATTTTGCTTTTGTTGCAATTGCTTTTGGTGTTTTAGTCATGAAGTCTTTGCTGATGCTTATGTCCTGGATGGTATTGCCTAGGTTTCCTTCTAGGATTTGTATGGTTTTAGGATTCACATTTAAGTCTTTAATCCATCCTGAGTTAATTTTTGAATAAGGTGTAAGGAAGGGGTCCAGTTTCAGTTTTCTGCATATGGCTCACTGGTTTCCCCAACACCACTTATTAAATAGGGAATCCTTTGCCCATTGCTTGTTTTTGTCATGTTTATCAAAGATTAGATAGTTGTAGAGACATCAAGTATTTTTTACCTCTGCCCCCTAAATACCAGAATTCAGTGTTTTAGTTGGACAAGTAGCATATAAATGTATTATCATGATAAAGATTTAAAGTATAGAAGTTTAGAGAGTAAAATTATCTTCCTTTGTTCTTCTAACAATTTCTCTCTCTTCCTGAAAAATAAGTTTATCTCTGCTTCTTTCTGCTTCTTTTTCTAAGAACTTATAAATACACACATATACATAATTTTCTAACATAAAATAAGGTGTGAAATACATTTTTTCATTTCTTTAATTTATTCTGACAATTTTTTTATACTTCAATATAGGGACCTTTCTGTTTTTAAATGGTTACCTAATAAATTATGAATAGATGCTTGTAATTTGTAAAGTAATTCCCCTATTGATTGATATATCATTTTATTCTAATTATTTAAACAAACTAAATGTGAATTTGTCATTTTGGGGCAAACATCTTTCTGCTCATTGCCAAATTTTTTTCTTTTTTCTTGTGGATTCCTGAAAGTGGAATTTATCTGGTACTACGAGCCTTTCCATTAAATGGTTTTTCAAGTAAACTTTTATTAAGAGATGAATGTACTAGGTTCTTATTCCTAGACTATCAAAACATGTTATTGATTCTTTTAAATACTTTCCCAGTCCGATCTGGGAAAGCTGATAGCTCATTGTTTTAAATTGCATTTACTGCTGTCATTTAGCATGTTTTTATATTGGCCATTTGCATTTCCTTTTCATAAATCTCTCTTTTGTCCTATTGAGTTATTTTTCTGTCAGTGTGATATTTGTTTAGTATAATATAAACACATCCTCTGTATGTTTTCTCATAATTAGAAAGCAATTCACTTTTCTATCATAATGAAGTATAGCTATTATCTAATTTGCATCTAATTTGGCTTTCTTTTTAAGTTCCACATGAGAAATATGCACTACCCATGTGTTAAATAAATAAAAACCTATATACCAAATTACCATCTTCTGTGTTCTATAACAATAATATTCCTTATGCTTATGAAAAAGTGGCCAAATATATCAGAGCAAAAATGTTCTCCTTTGTTAAATAGCAAATAATATGGGAGGAGAAGGAAGAAAGAGGATACAGGTCTTTGTTGAGTTTCAGGCACAGAAATAATGTAAGTCAGCCAGCTGCTTTTGTACTAGCAGCACGACATGGAAAAATGGAAACAAAAATTCATGGACAATAAAAGATATTTTTTCCTTTGCTCTCTTGAAGTCAAACTCTGTTCTGTGAAGTGTCAGAACAACTTGCTATTAGTAGCTATACCTGTCTAAATCCCCATGACTATTAGGGCACAACTGTGTCCTTTTTAATTTTTGAAATGCTGGTAAACTCCTTCAGCTAAAGGGCTTAGATAAATTTTCACATCCTACTAAAATTACTGTTAACTCAAAATATAAGTAGCTAATCTATTCTTAAGGCAATGGAGTCTATTTTTAATTTTCTATCAACTATCTTACTCTTTCTTGCTGCCATAGAAAGCATAACAATCTACAGAGAGAACTTGCAGTGTTGAAAATAATATGAATATCACAAGAAAAGTCATATAAGCTTGACTCAACAGCATTTTTACAAAGGAAAATAATTAAGAAAACAGTATTATATTAGTGCATTAGAATACAATGCTGATTAAAAATATAAGTACTATGTTTTAAAAAGCAAAAAAAATAAGAAGCACATTTACAATCCCATATTCTCTACAAAGAAAGTGGTAATTCTCAGAAATTTACCTCAACGCATTTAAATTCTGAAATTGTTGACACCTGAAATGTGATAAATGCAGCAAAATAAGAAGGAATGGCAATAGTACAAAACACAGAAGATAGGTCTGCAGTAAAATTAACGATAACCTGGAACTATAATTTCAGATGACTTTAGCACATAGTTGCGATCTAGTAAAGGGGAAAGATGGGGAAATGGAGGAAATGTGTGGTAATGCTTTTATAGGGAGGAGGAGAGAGAGGTAGATTAGACTTTCATGAAAGATTATACACTTGAAAATGTATGTTATAAATTTATGAGTACTTATTAGAAGATTACAAATAAGATGTATAACTTTAAAATCATTAGAGGGAAAAAAGGTAGTTTTCAAAATGATAGGAAAAGGCAAAATGAAGCAACATGAAAGTATAATAAATTTCAAAATAAATGTGAGAAATAAATTCAAATTGTCAACATTCCCGATACACTTGAATACATCAAATAATCTGAATTTCTCAGTCTGATTAAGTAGCTCTCTGCTGTTTAGTAAGAGCTATGCTCAGCAAAATGGTAAATAAAAGTTGAAAACAAAGGAATAGACAAAATAATACCAGGCAAGTGCTAACAAAAAGAAAGCAGTAATGCTAATCCAAATATCAAATTATTTGTGCAGATTCTCAGGCCACAACCCAGACCTACTGAAACACACTGTGGGTTTAGGGCCCAGCAATCCAGTTTGGGAACCAATGTTTTATATATGTCTTGAGTTCCAAATTCCATCTGTCTAAATTGCTGTGGGATTAGAACAAAGACGATGCAATCAGAGAAGATTTCTTAAAAATGAAAATTGATCCTTAATCCCAGTAAAATCCTGTGAGAACTAAGAGCAACTTTTACCTAGTGAGTCCTTAAATATTCAAAATGGAGTGGATTCTGACCGTAGAATCTCTATGCAGTCAGTTTGCTTGAGTTCAAATCATAGTTTTCTCATGGAGTTTTATGACCCTAAGAAAGTTAATAACCAGTTTGTTTTAATTTACTCATATGAAGATAGTAAGAAAATAAAAGAATCTAGTATGAATATTATTGGAAGGGTTAAATTTGGTAATCCATTAAAACTAATTAGTTCAATGCCTGATATATGGCAAATACCCCATACTTGTTGTTTGGTATCATTGAAACAATATTTACCTTATGTAAAAATGAATTTCACATGGTCTAAAGACCTAAACATAAATCAATTTAAGCATCATAAAATAATATATAATTGTATGGGTACAGTCTTGGGGTAGGAATGATCTTTCTAAGAACAAACAACAAATGCAGAATTCACAGGAAAATTTTGTCCAATTTGCATATTTATAAATTAAAATTTTCTCAACACAAGAGACACTAAAGAATAGTAAAACAAATACTACACTCAGAGAAAAATAGTTCAACAAAAGAGAAATTTTATTAAAAGGATATACAAATAGCCAATAATGAAAATATGTTAAATGTCACAAGTAAATGCAGTGTAAAACAATGAGCTATCACTGTTCACAAATCAGATTGGAAAAATATTTAAAATGATCAAGAATATGCATTGTTGGTCCAGGAATAAGACAGCACACTGATCTCTTAATGTAAGATTTCTTGGGAAAACTACTTTAGAGGAAAGTTTGGTAGAATCAGTGAAATTTTACTTCTAGGATTTCATTCAAAAAAAAAAAAAGTTGGCAGTGAATATGAAGATGTTTGTCCAAGGAAGACAAATTTGCATTTTGAATTCAAAATTTGGATTCTAAATTGAATTCTAGATTCTAGTTTCTTAAAGTTAAACTGAAAACAAAAAAAGTGCTTTCAGATGTCCACTGGAAATCTTATGAGCTATAGAGGTAATGGTGGTTGGCTGACTTCTTAATTTAGATAATTAGGTGCAATCTATATTTCCCAGTTTCTTTCAAGTAATCTAATAAAGTGTCAGTAGTCAAAGGTTCCAGGCAAGCTAGTTCAGTATGATTACTAAGGTCATTATGCATGGGATTCCATGTCTGTTAACCTAGCTACTGTTCTTTTGGCCCATGGAGGCAGTTATGTTGTTCACTACGTTGATCTTGACTTATTAGTTACCAACAGTAATTGTATCATTGTCTATATGAACATATATTTTCCTTTTAGGGTAGGGTGTTTAAAGATATAAAGCTTTGACTAAAGTGATTCAGGAATTCTGTTAAAGAAGTCCTTGAATTGGAATGTGTTGTCTTTATACTTTTTCAATTGCAATGTATAAACACTAAAAAATGTTGTATCTATTTTATATCTTCTTCAAAAAGATTTTTTCTACTTTAAGTAGAAATTTTGACTGGTAAAATTAATTTTTGCTATATGCTTTTAAGACCACTTATCAATATAGTCACTATAATTAACAAAACATATATAAGTAATTAAACACAATAAATACTACACCAAGTGACAAATCTGGAAAACATTACTCTGATTTTTGAATAATTCATTTATATGAACTCTTGGATATTAACATTAAATCTCTTTAAACTTTTCATTTAATAAATCACCTTCACTGAAAATAATATCACATAAAATTGAGGATGTCCAAAATATAGAATATCTAATGCCTATATTTTCACTTACTTAATTTCTCCCTTTATTACAAAAATAATTTGACAGAGATCATATAATAAAAGAGATTTTTAAAAATTCAACAACCAAAAATATTAAAATTGAGAAAAGGAAAGAATAGAGCTCAAACATGCAAGCCATAAGAGTCTATGTAGCTCCTAATAGTTGATATTAACATTTATTTCTGGGCTTCCTGTTGTCCACAATAAAAAAGAAACATGTCATTTATATTATTTTAATTGTATGAAACACAGAAAATACACTGAATCTCCATGGAAAGAAAAGTTTATCTTGGAACATCACCTTATTTGGGACTTTACGTAACAGACTCATACAGTGGATGAACCGTGATCTTATTAACATTTCTTCATCAAACACATTATCATAGTCCATAAAACATTATCTAATATCATCTTCAACAATATTTAAGGTGTGGCACCAAAGCATATGACTAAATAGAAGAAGAACTGTGGGAAGTGAAAAATATATGGCCCAAGATTACCCTTTGTGACCTGTCTAGTTTAATCCACAGGAAAAATCTAGATTGTTTTGGCAAAACATGAACTATCCAGAATAAAAAATAGACTTCATATCCTTAAAACTATGCTCTGTAAAGACTGCTTCTCTAAACCAGAAATGATGTGCTGGACAACCAAGAGTTTGAGATTTTATTATGGTCATTGTGTATATTTAACACATTAAACATTTTCAATAGCCAGATTGCTCCTTGAAGGTAGGGTCTTCATCTTGCACAGATTCTCCAATTCTCTTCTGCATTTATAATTGACCTGAGAACCTGTTATACCAACTTAGGAATCTTTGCTGGATTCAATGAATTAAGATTTTTATGGGTTGTAAAATGTAGACCATGCAGTAAGACATAATATTCTTCAGTGGTGAGAACAAAAATGGGACTTTATAAACACTGTAAAAGGTAAATCCTTTTTCTGTCTCAAAACACCATAAAATTACCTCTATAAAAAGTTTGGTTTTGAAAACAAAATTATATATATGAAAAACACAACACCGTTTAATAAGAAATATATAAATGTTCAAGAAATATATAAAATAATGAAATACATTTATTAATAATGATATGAATGATGCAAGTCGAATAGTTACAGGAGTCTGGGCCCAGGGTTAAGATACATGTTCTCAAAAGAGAACCATTTCAGCCAGAGCAAGAATGTATGGGAACTGATATGGTTTGGCTGTGTCCCCACTCATATCTCACCTTTAATTGTGATAATCCCCATGTGTCATGGGCAGGGCCAGGTGGAGATAATTGAATCATGGGGGTGAGTTTTTTTGCAGGCAATTCTGTGATTGTGAATAAGTCTTACAATATGTGATGGCTTTATAAAGGAGAATTCACCAACAAGCTCTCTTGCCTCCACCCATGTAAGATGCTCCTCATTTGCCTTCAACCATGATTGTGAGGCCTCCCCAATCATATGTAACTGTGAGTCAATTAAACCTCTTTCCTTTATAAATTAACCAGTCTCGGGTATGTCTTTATTAGCAGTATGATAACTAACTAATACAGGAACATTCAGGAAAGACGTTGGAAAATAAAAGATTTGTCTGATGATAGACAGAGGAATGGGCTAGGACTTACTGAATAGTGGGAGATAAGGTGAGATTAGAAGATATCTAAAGAAATGTGAAGAAAGATGTCCTGGAGAAAAAGGATGGTATGGGAGCCACAGACTTCTGATTGTGACCACAGTAAAAGAGCTGTAAGGTGGGATGTATGTAGTCCTGGTGATTGATTAGGGATGAAGGTCAACAACCTTAATTAATGCCTCTTTCTTGGGAATAAGCAAATCATAGAAAGTGTGTGGCATGGGGAACAGGAAGACTCCAGGGGCCATGGGGAGGAGGCAGAGAGGAGTAGCGTAATGGGAGCACACAGAAATCTTTGGGCATCCCCTCAGTCTGGCTGTGGACAGTTCCCTAGTTGGACTAGGAAAGGTTGGGAGAGAGAGAACTCACCAGGAACATGTAGTAAGTTGCACCATCTTTACTGATGCTGATTTCTATTCATTCTTTCGTCTTACATTTTAGTGTTTGCAAAATTTTAATTTAGTAAATAGTCTAAATCTAAAACTCTACAAATTCACTTTTATCATTGTATTTGGCATTGAGAACCCACAATTGAGTACAACAGTCCAACTTCAAATCGCTTCAGTGATTATATTGTTAATATTTTCCAGCTTCCGGCATTGAATCTCATGAAATTCATGAAAGTTGGATCAATGTGCATGGGTCCTGTGGTGATTCATTCCCTCCCATGGACTATTTTTTCTTCTTTCTGAACTGAACATTTCTTTGGTTGTTTTTTTTTTTTTTTAATATATATACTTTTTATTGCATTTTAGGTTTGGGGGTACATGTGAAGAACATGCAAGATTGTTACATAGGTACACACATGGCAGTGTGATTTGCTGCCTTCCTCCCCATCATCTGTATCTGTTATTTCTCCCCATGCTATCCCTCCCCAACTCCCCACCCTCTGCTGTCCCTCCCCTTTTTCCCCCCAACAGACCCCAGTGTGAGATGCTCCCCTCCCTGTGTCCATGTGTTCTCATTGTTCAACACCCGTCTATGAGTGAGAATATGCGGTGTTTGGTTTTCTGTTCCTGTGTCAGTTTGCTGAGAATGA
>PVKV010010932.1:0-73143 GCA_004027835.1 Alouatta palliata
TGACTTTTTTTTTTTTTTTAATTGCCTACAGCACCCGGTATTCCCAGGCGGTCTCCCATCCAAGTACTAACCAGGCCCGATCCTGTTTAGCTTCCGAGATCAGACGAGATCGGGCGCGTTCAGGGTAGGATGGCCGTAGTACACTGTTATTTTTTTCTAAGAGACAGGCTCTTGCTACGTTGCCCAGGCTGGTCTCGAAGTCTTGGACTCAAGGGAGCCTCCCGCCTTGACCTCCCAAAGTGTCGGATTACAGGCTTGTAATCCACCGCGCTCCCCAGAGCTGTACTCTTAAGATGTACGCTGTACTGTTTGTAAGTTACACCTCAATTAAAAAGAAAAGCATAATAACCCGGGCCGCGACGCCCCCGCCCCTCGCCGCTGGCGACAGGTGTCTTTCGGTGACCAAAACGCGGCTTTTCGCGCGTGGAGTCGTGCGCCGCGCGGAGGCCCTGGCGAGGTTCCTACGGCAACCGAAAGCCGCCCGCAGCGTCTCCAGAGTGACGAGGCGCCAACGAAGACCCGGAGCCCGGATTCAGGAGCCACAGAGTGAGGCTGGAGAGAGACTGCGGTTGGCCACAAGAGATGGGGAGCCGCTGGGCCACCCTTAGTCCTTGCGCTGACATTTCGAGGACATCCGGCAAACGCCACTCCCCAGCCCCGACGGTGGCCACAAGCCTACTTGAAAACACCCCTGGGGATTCATTCTCAGCTTTCCAGGTGGGAAGACGGAGGGCCTAGCTGCCCCCAGTAACTCCCGGGCTCATCAGGGGCAGAGCTGGGCCCTGCACCCGCTGGCCTCCTTCCAAGCTCCTGCAGTGCAGCCGAGGGCAAGGCACTGGGGCTGGGAGCTGGCACCCCGTTGGGTTCTGGGTCCAGCTCTACTAGTAACTTACTGTGTGGTCGTGGAGTCTTCGCTCCTCTCTGAGACTCAGACATGAGGACACCTCCACCAGAGTAGCTGTTACCAAGTGTGTGAAATGATGGAGTATAAAAGTGGCTCACCAGCTGGAAAGTGACTTGCGCATGCCACGGACCATCACAGTTGCCACCTAATTGCCATCTTGTCCTCTTTTATCACCCCAGCCCCTGAGGCTCAGAACTCTCCATGCCCAGAGGTTTCAAGTCTGCAGGTGAGAGTCCACTCCACTTTCCCCTTCAAGAAGTGGGTTCAGGGCAGCTCTCCTGAGCACCGGGCATCATCATCCGGTGCCCAGACTTAAAGGGCTTCACAGAGACACATGCCTCCCTCCACCTGCCCACCACCTCCTCCTTACCCTCTGCCCTGTGGTTGGATTGTAGAAGTTTTCCACTAAGTGAGGATGTCTTGAAACCCTGAGACACAGCACCCCAGACAGAGCCTACCGGGTAACACCACTGACTGCCCTTGAGATGCCACATGCTGGGCTTGTGTTGGGACAGTTGTGTGTATCTGTGAATATGTGTGTCCATGTGCCAGGAGGGTGTGTGTGTGTCCGTGTGCCTGGCATGCGTATATTGGTGTACGTGTGTATTTGGGATGGATGTGTGACTATGTGGATGTAAAAGCATGTATTTACGGCTTCATGGCGTTTGTGTGCAGGTGGATGTGTAGTTGTGACATATGTTTACCTGTGCATCTAATGTGTCTTTGCTGATGTGTGCGTACCCCTCGGTGGGCATGCATGGGGTTATACTTGTGGTGTGCACAAGTGGATGTAGAGAACTGGGAGAACCTGTGATCGTGTATGTGTGGCGGTGTGCTGAGGGGTCCTGGGTGTGGGGGCTTTTTCTCCCCCATCTCCTCTCACCTGAGTGACCTTCTTCCCCAGCTGAGGACTGTGGCTGAGGTCACAGACACACATGGGACAGCTCCTGCCCTTCCATAGACCTGTGGCTGCCCAGGTCTTGGGCCAGGGTGGGCACCAGGGGCCAGGGTGGGTGGGTGAGCCTGGGGCGAGGACTCATGTGCCACCCCCTCCCTGCCTGGTCTCCTCCCCTCCCCACAGCAGGAGCAGCAGCGGGAAAGGTTGGCGGAGGGGGGCTATTTTGGGAGCGTCTCCTTAGCAACAGCTGCCACGGCCGTCTGTGGCGGTTTTTCTATAGGTGCTAAAATATTCCACCCTGGTGACTACTGAGTGCTGGGGGGTGGGCGAGGGTGGAGGTGGAGGGCAGGAGAGACCCCTACAGTCTTCTGTCCCCAGGGCACAGCCTGCTGGGATGGGTTCTGGCCCTCTGGCCTCCCAGTGACCCTTTAATCGCCTCTGGACCTTACCCCCTAAGAGCTGCTGGGATTTTAGAGCTCCGAGGGTGTGTCCTGATCTGATTTCTAATCTAAGCTGTTGGACTTCCTCAGTTTGCCTCATCTGCAGAATGGGCTGGTTGGACTTTTTTTTTTTTTTTTTGAGACGGAATCTTGCTCTGTAGCCCAGGCTGGAGCACAGTGGCAAGATCTTGGCTCACTGCAACGTCCACCTCCTCCCGGGTTCAAGTGATTCTCCTGCCTCAGCCTCTAAGTAGCTGGGATTACAGGTGTGCACCACAATGTCGGGCTAATTTTTGTATTTTTAGTAAAGACAGCATTTCACCATGTTAGCCAGGCTGGCCTCAAATTCCTGACCTCAAGTGGTAAGTGATCTGCCCACCTCGGCCTCCCAAAGTGCTGGGATTACAGGCATGAGCCACCGCACCTGGCCCTGGCTGGACTTTAAGACACTCTGTAGGCCAGAAACCTCTGGATTCTGTGACTCTAGCATTTTGAAGTGGCCTTTTCCCTTTCCTCCTCAGCTGTCCACCTGCCAGTCCCAAGTCGCCCTCCCTTCCGCTCCTCTCTGCCCTCTACGCAGGCTCTCAGGGCTACCGTAGGACCCAGGAGGCAAGGGAAGTCCCCCAGAGTAAGCCAGTTAGTGAGTGCTCTGCTAGCCTGGAATGACCTTTCCCCTAGAAAGTGAGAGTCGAGCCTGGTTCAAATCCTGGCCCAGACAGTTGCTTACTGCCTGACTGACCCCAGACAAGCCCTTCCCCTCTCTGCGTGTCAGTTCAGAGTCCTCACCTGTGGGGTAAAGACACGCATAGCCCGTACCCCACAGAGCTCTTGTGAAGATCAAAGGAGAGAATGGAGAGGAGATGGGCAGGATGCTTTGCCAGTGTATGGACGGACAAGGGTTTTACCAGCATTCTCCTCCAAACTTCAGAGTGCACCTCTCTTCTCCAGGCCATTGCTTCTGGCCACCCCAATCATGCCAGCCATGCCATGACTCCCCGTGCCTCAGTTTCCCCATTAGTAATAGGTGCCTGTAGCAGAGCGTTCTTGCAAGAATGAAAGGAGACAATGCCTGTCAAAGTCTGGATAGTGCTGAGCTGGGGGCCCGAGCGTGGGAGATGCGGGTTGTCCTCACTCCATGGGGGGGGAGACGCATCTGTGCTGGATCTTGACAAAGCCCATTGGGAGACCCAGTCCACACTGTCCCATTACAGACGAGGCCTCTGAGGTCCAGAGAGGACATGCATCTTGCCCAGGGTAACATAGGTTCTGACATCCATGCCTTTCCCCAACCCCCTCACGCTCCTCCCAGGTCTCTGCGTGCCCATTTCCATCTCCACCCCTCACCTCACACAGGGCTAGAAGCTACTCTCACATAAGGTGAACAATGTGAAGTCTTCCTTTAGTCTTTGATTATCCTCAAAACAGCTGGTCCACCAAGTCCAGTGGCTCACACCTGTAATCCTAGCACTTTGGGAGGCCAAAGGCAGGCAGATCACTTGAGCTCAAGAGTTTGAGACCAGCCTGGACAACATGACAAAATCCTATCTCTACAAAAATTAGCTGGGCATGGTGGCGCACACCTGTGGCCCCAGCTACTCGGGAGGCTGAGGATGGTTTAAGCCGGGGAGGAGGAGGCTGAAGTGAACAGAGATGGCAGCATTGCACTCCAACCTGGGCCACAGAGCCAGACCCTATCTAAAAACCAAACTAAAAACAAACACACACAGATACGCAAAGTGGGTGTTATATTTCCCACTTGACATATGAGGAAACAAAGGCCGAGAGAGGAGAGGTGGGCTGCCCAGGGTCACACAGGGTGGAGAGGAGAGAAAGGACTCTTTCCTGGGGTCTCTGAACCTCTCCCTGCTGGAGCTCCTCCGCTTGTCTCTCCCTGCCTCCTCCCAATCCAGTCTTCCTGCAGGATGAGCAGCTGCCTCAGGGCACAGCCCAGGCCTGGCAAGGTGACCCTCCTTGCCCCAGAACCCCCATGCCATCTTCAAATTTGTGCCCAGGGACCTGGCATCAGGGGGCTGATCCTGTGAGAGGAGATGCTTTGGGTCTACAGACATTCCTGTCTCCATGTTCCCCTCCTTCCTGCTCCTTCCTCCTCCCCCTGCACCCCACACTCCCAGGACAGCTACCAGGTCAGGCCTGTGGCCAGGCAGGTCATTTGTCTCACCCTCATCCTCCCACTTCCAATCCATGCAAAAGGGTGAGAAAGACCAGGCACACAGCTGTTGCCGACCGGGCACTCAGGCTGCTTGACTCTCTCCTGCATCCACACACTGAGCGTTCATGTGACGGAACATCAGTCCCTAGCTGTCTGCCGGCGAGGACACAGCAGAGTAACCAGGGAGAGGCGTGGAACAGGACGTGTGCCGTGGAGGTCCGCACAGTCAGAGAGATCCCTGAGAAAGGACGGTCACATGTATTGAGCGCCTACCATGAACTGCTCATTTCGTGTGCATCCATCTCATTTAATCTGCCCCTGGGGAAGGGGGGACATCAGCGTCCTCAATCTACAGACAGGTTAAATTAAAAACATCCTCAAGGTCAAGTAGCTCTTAAGTGCTTTTCAGCCTAGTTTAGCCTGACTCCTCAGCCCACTAAGCAAGCACATACTTGTGCCCAGCCCAGGGGCTGGTACGTGGTGGGTGCCTAGTGCTGGCTGAATGAACCAGTGGGTAACGAATGACTTCTGCTGGGGTCATCAGGAGGCTTTCTTAAGGAAGTAGCACTGAGGCTGGGCTTGGGAAACAGCAGGGAATCTCAGGACAAAGAAGGTGGAGGGGCATTTCAGGCAGGGGGGAGCAGTGAGTGCAGGCAGAGAGGTGCGGAGGCCTGTGGCGTGTTCTGGAGTCTGTGGAATCAGGGTGTACCTGTGGGTTTATGGGATGTAGGATGCTGGGTAAGGTGGGACCTGCCTATACCACACTGAGGAGTTGGGACTGGATCCTTTTGCGTAGGGTGAGCCCACGAGGAAGAGAAACACTTATGGTGGTTTGTGTGTTGCTGTTCTTCTGCTGGCATCCTTGGGGCTCAGAAGAGTCAGAGGGATTTCAGATTTCATCAGTTCTCCACCTGGCTTTGGGGTGCCTCAGTCTCTTCCTCTCTGCACTGGGTCTAGTTAGTGATAGCCAGACTCCCAGGGAAGTTCATCTGGCTGTCTAACTGCAGGTGTTCTCTCCTTCCACTACCCTGGAGGGAGGAGCACTTTCCCACCCGTCTCCTCAGAGGGCTAGAGTGAAGGATGGCCAGGAAGTAGCTGGCTCGACCCGACCCGTGCTGTGGGCGCTGGGGGTTCCCTGACACCCCAGAGTGTGGGGCCCAGGCCTGACAGCTCGGGGTTATGGAGAACGACGAACAGGAGACTAGGGTTTGGCCCGGCTCTGTCATCTCTGGGTGACCTTGGCCGAGTTTCTGACCTTCTCTGGTACTGAGTCTCGCCGTCTATAAAATGGGGCAGTGGTGACTGGGTGATCGTAAGGGTCCCTCCAGTAGGGCCACCTCGGACTCCCAGAGTGGGGTGCTTTGGGTCCTTAACTAGCGGAACTTCGGGAGAGTACGAGGACCGCCAAGGGGAGGGGCCTGACTCCGTGGGACCCCAGACGGACCCGCTCTCACCCACCCCCTTCCCGGCTCGGCTCGGAGGAACCCTCTCCACTTGCCCCCTGGGGGGGCACAAAACCCGGGAGCGGATCCAGGAACGGGTTCTGGGAGGAGCGCTCCTGGGGCGAGGAGGAAAACCCGGGCAGGATCCAGGGCAGGAGCGGGGCAAGCAGCCCCCGGCCCCAGCCCCTGCTCCGCGCCGCGGGCCTCACGGGAGGGTGCTTGAGGCCCGGTGAGGCCGAGGGACGGGCAGGGCGGGGCCCCGCGGGCCACCGGGGCTCCCGGGCTGGGGGGCGCGCGGCCTCCGCAGTGGGGCGCGGGTCACGTGTGAGGAGGGGCGAAAGTCTCGCAAAGCGGGGCGGCGTGCCGCGAGTTGGGAGTTCTCGGCGCGCCGCGGGCGGCGGGAGCTCGGGCTCCCGGGCGAGCCGGGGACGCGGCCGAGGCGGGGGCCGGGGTCCGAGACAGAGGGGGCCGCACGGAGAGTGGGAGGGGGAGAGACAGAGGAGGACCAAGACCTGGAGGGAGACGGACAGAGACGCGCAGGGAGAGAGGCAGCGCGGGCGGAGGGAGGCGGGAGGAGGCCGGCGGGCGACCGCGACGGAGACGGAGACCCCCCGGGCAGAGGGCGAGCGGGGCCGCGGGAGGCAGGGAGGCCGGGAGAGGCCCCGGGACGCGAGCGCGGCGGAGATCCCGGCGGCGGGAGAGAGGCGCGGGAGCGGGCGGGGAGGTGGCGGCAGAGCCCGGCCGGCGGGGGCGGGAGGGTGACCCCGGGCCCGGAGGCCGAGGGGTCGCGGGACCGGGGCTGAGCGCAGCGGGGCCGGGAACGGAGCGCAGGGCAGGGGGCAGAGCGCGCGAGCAGGCGCGGGTGACGGCGGCGAGGAGGGCGCTTGTGGCGGGGGTGGGGGGCGCGGGCGGCAGGTCGCCCCGGGCCCCCGGACCCCCGCGCTCTGAGCCCGGCCAGGCCTGACGATGCTGACGCCGAGGCGGCGCCGAGGGCGCGGTGCGGGGCAGCGCTGAAAGTTCGGCGGCCCGCGGGTAGCGGCGCGGGACGGCCCGGACGCGGGAAGACCCGGAGACCCAGGCGCAGACGGAGCGGCAGCCGGGGAGGGGGGCGCAGGCCGGCCGGCCAGCCGAGTTCGAGAGCAGGGGGCGCTGGGACTCCCCTCTCCGCGCCCGGGACGCCGCCCGCCGGATCGCGCCGTGGGATGTAGCGCCCGCTCGCCGCCTCCCGGACTCTCGTCGGACCCTCCGCCCAGCGGTAAGCCGCGCTCGCCCACCGCGGGCGCTTTCCGTCAGTCTGTACCGCCGCGTGCGTGTCTGTGTGTCCCGGGCCCGCCGCTCCGGCCCCACCCGCTCCGCACCTGATCCCGAGCCGGGTCCCGCTGCCTGGCGCCGCGCGCGTTTGGCGCGGTCCCGTGACTCCCCGGGAGCAGGCGGGCTCCGTCCGTCTGTCCGTCTGGGAGCGTCGCGGTCTGGGTTGTGTCCTGGAAGGGGAGAGGGGTAGGTGGAAGGGATCTTGACCTCCTGCCCCGGCCGTGACCTTTCCCTGCCTCCACCCACCCCAGTTGTCATGCCGGGGAGCCTCAAGGCAGGTGACTTGTGGCAAGGTGGAGGGGGGGGTGCCACCTTTCCACCTCCCCAGCTGCAGCCTCTTTGCAAATGTCCCTGTGATCTGAGGAAGAACGAAATCTCACTTCTCATGTTTTCAGCACCTACTTTGTGCCACACGACCCCAGGGCGAGGGGACAGGGATCGGTAGAGGAATATTTCTGTCACATTCGCAGTAATAGAAACTGAGACTGGGGAGGGAGGCAGAGACTCCTTTTTCCTCCGCGTGCAGGGAGCACCCCAAGGCAAGAGAGGTCTGAATGAGCCTCGTGCAGGGAGAACTTACCCTGCAATCTGCCAAATGTCCCCCAACCAGTGTCAGCCTTCCTGCCTCCCACCCACACGTTTGCCCCTAATGTCCTGGCCTCAGGATGGAGAGGATGTGGGGAGGTGGGAGGTGGCAAGCTGGGTGGGGTGGGGGGTGGCTAGAGGCAGGGCAGCCTGGCCAGCTGACAGAGCAGGGCTTCAAGAGCAGTAGAATGTCCAGCAGCAGATTTGGGTGAAGTGGGGAACTCAGGGAGGGAGGCCCAGAGAAGGGCTGGAGCCGAGTGTGTGTGTGTGTGTGTGTGTGTGTGTGTGTGTGTGTGTGTGTGTGTAACATCTACTCCCCTTCTCCCCTACATCCAGTCCCATGACCTCCATGGCTTCAGGCCTTTAGTAGGACTTTAGGGTCCCAGGAGTCTTGCTGTGGCCCTGGATTGGACTGTGATGACGGGAGCCAAAGGTGGACCAGGGCAGCTGGGGTAAGAGATGAGTGCAGCGTGGTGGGAGGGAACAGAGACTGTTGGCCACTGAGCTGACCCATATCCCAACTGGAGTTGGAAGAGCTGAGCCTAGAACATTCCACTCCATTCTCATTGGGAAGAAGGACTCCTTCTGGGGTTTTCCACACTGGGCAGTGGGTGTCATATGTGCTCCATTCAGCCCCCCCAGAAATTAGCTTAGCTGGCCGGGAGAGCGGTCCCCTGGGCTGGTCACTCTCCTCCCAACCGCCAGCTTCCACGTCTGTGGTATGGGAACGTCACTCCCTGCCCCAGTGACCTCCAAGGAGGGCCCTGGGCTCAATGAGCAGAGGGTTATTCATAGGCTGGGGAAAGTGCTGGGCAGATGGGAGTAAGGACTCACTTTACCTTAGGAGAGATGAACAGCTAGTGGGTGGAGGTGGGCGTGGGGTGATGGGAAGATGGTGGAAATAGAGAATTACCAAGGAAGAGTGTCCAGGATGAAAGGGGGGTCTAGGGTACTATTCATGGCCCCTTGGTTACCCTTGAACAGAAAGCTCTTCTCGCAGAAAATCCTCTGGAGTGGCTGTGAGCAGACAGAGCTGGTTGAGTTTCTGCTGGGTGACCTTGGGCGGGTGGCTTGACCTCTCTGACCCTCAGTTTCTTCAACTGGAGAGTAGGGATGACGCCACCACCTTCATCGGGGTGGTAAGCACTTTGCAGACTGTGTCAGGTCTGTGAAAGCCGTGTGCGCGAGCCTGGAGCATAGTAGGTTCGTAGACATTTGCGAAAGAGAGGATGAAGTAGCTCTGGGAGCTGCTGTGAGATGTCTTAGCTCAGGATAAGAGGGAAGGGGAGGAGGAACAGTGTAGGCTTACAGGGCGGGCTGCTGCTTAATGTGGATCTGGGGGAGGCGGGGGCGAGTGCTAAGGGGGGTGTGAGGAGGAGGGGGCCCCTCTGCGGGGACCACTGAGTCACGAGGACATGTAAGCGACATGACAACCAGCAACATGGTAACCAGGAAACTGGCGGCGGTGGGAAACAGAGCTGGAGCAGTGTGGGGTGGGGGTGGCGGGTAGGCCTGGCAGTGCCGGGCTGCTCAGGGGGTCGGGGAGCAGCCCAGCTGGCCTCTCAGAGTGAGGAGCGGAGGCCCCAGGGCCAGGCGGGCTGGGGAAGAGATGGGGGCCCTCAGGGGAGGGAGGGAAGACACCTTGGGGCTGCAGGGCAGGGGGCTTCTCCTGCACCACCCCAGGCTCCTCTCTGCTCCTCCACGTCTCCACTTTTCATGCCTCTCCCCCTAGGATGCCAAATTTGGCTCACGCAATCTGTCGTCTCTCTTCTGAGATTGGCACCGGGACGAAAGCCGAGTGCATTACATCACCACCGCCGCCGCTCCCCCTGCACGAGGAGAGCCGGAGGGGAGGGCCAGAGGGCGAGGGGCAAGTGGCCAGCCCTCAGCTTTCCTTCCTGTCTCCCTGCTCACTCTTCCCCCCTCAGTCCGAGGTGTTGGGGGGCTCCTGGGGCAGCCAAGCAGGGGATAGAGGCAGGCTATAGGCTTCAGTCTTGGGGAGATCCCAGGACCAGGGCAGAAAGTCATTCCATGTTGCCAGCCCCCCGTCTGGATGCAGCCCGGGGGCAGGGAGGCTTGGTTCAGGACTCTGGCTTGTCAGTGGCTTACTGTGTGACTGGGCAGCCCCCTGCCCCATGCAGAGTCCACATCTGTATAGAGAACGGTCGGCCTCATCTTGGCAATTTTCCTGAAATAAGGTTCCCTTAAGTTCTACGGCTCTCCTGGGCCCAGAGGAGGGAGTCCTGGGTTTCTAATCATCCTCTGTGACCTTGAGCAAGTGGCTTCACTGCCTCATGCCTCCATCTCCCCACCTGTAAAATGGGGATGACAGAATCCTCAAAGGCAGCAGCTATGAAAGCAGGAGACAGGGGTAGAAATAGGGCCTCTCACCCTGAAACCACAGACACTCAGGGGTCTGTGGCTCCCAGCATGCTGAGCTGGGGGTGGACAAGGTGGAGTGGGAGGGTGCCTGGATTCAGACCGAAGGTTTGGCGCTTACATCCCTGCTCCGATGCCTTCGCTTTACAAAAGTGGAAACTGAGGCCTGTGGGGGAAGTGACCCACCAGGGTCACAGTGATGGTCTGGGGTGGAGGAAGCAGAGCGAGGACCTGAATCCAGGGCTTCTGAGCTCCCAGCCCCAACTGGAAGCAGACAGACGGATGTCCCTGTGGAACTTTGTGACAAACCCAGACAAGGACCCAGGAGCTTTTAGAGCCCAGCTCTGACTTCAGTCGCCTCCCTTCTCCCTCCCTTCTCTCCAGATCCCCTCACCCCCACTGTACCTGGGCATGAATCCCCTCCCTCAATTGGTCTCTTTGAAGAACTTTCAGTCTCATTTTAAAGCCAGTTTCAGGCAGTCCAAGGCAAGGACAGGTTGGATTTGGGGTTAAGCTGGAAGCTTATGCTCCATTCTAGAAAATTCCCAGAGCTGGAGATGGAGAAAAATGGGGAGCAGCTGTGGATGTTTTGTGAGATAGTGAGCTCCCCAATCCCAGAGGTATTCAAGCAGAGCCAGATGAGCATCTGCCAGGTGACTCCTGCTTTACGGGTGAGGCTGAATGTCATCCCCGCTTTCAAAATCCGAGGAGCCTTTGGTGTTTCCCGAAGAGGAGCTGGGAAATAGTGTTCAACACTTCCCGGCTTCCCAGCGAGGAAACACATTTGTTCGCCAGGCACTGGGCTAGGAACTTTTGCAAATTCCCATTGAATTCTCCACGGCAATGTTGATTTGAGGTCCCTGTGTTACAGAAGGGAGAGCCTCAGAGCATGTAGGTGATTTGTCCAAGGTCACACAGCAAGGAAGCTGAGGAGCCTGGGTTCGAGTTCAGACTAGTCTGGTTCTCAGGGTTATCTCTGGGGCTTCCCTGGGGAAAGAGTGGAAAACTTCCTCCCCTGGGCTGGGGCTTGGCAGGAGATGGTCTAGTCGCCCCCACAGCATGACACCCCCTCAGGGAGTCTGGCTCCTTTTGGGGGCTCTGTTCTGAAGACAGATACTGCCACGTATCTTAGGGGAGAACTCATTTCATAGATGGGAAGACTGAGGCTCAGAGACAAGGAGTGATCTGCGTGTAGGTGCCCAGAGACTTAGACTAGGGCCAGACTGCCTACCTCCTGGCCCAGGGCTCTGTCCCCTGTACCAGTGAGTGAGGAGGGGCCTTTGGGCCGCCGGTGGCAGGAGGTGTGGAGTCAGGGATGCAGGGGACTGAGAGAGGGCTGGCTCCAGGCGAGGGGACAGGGAGAGGGGAGCAGAAGGGAAATGGTACATGTGTTACAGAGCCTGGTGAGGTCATGGGGACCAGGCTGGCAGGAAAGGGTCTTGGAGACAGTTGCCGTGGGTGGCTCTCTGTGTGACCTTAGGTCAGTCCCTCACCCTCTTCGAGCAATGTTCACCCATCCATGTGAACCCGAGTTGAACGATCTATTTCCAGAGTAGCTGCGGTTGGGCTGCCGTCGAAAAGCACTCCTCCCTATGATGGGAGGACTCTGGGTCCTGAGCAAGGGGCAGGCGGGAATCCTGGGGGTTGGCGTAACCTTTAAGACTCCTCTGCGGACTCAGCCCTCCTTGGGGTGTGGGGGATCGCCAGGCACAGCCCTTCTTCTCCTTTTCATCTTTATTTTTCTCCTGCTCTCTCTTCCCCTCTCTACGTGGGCTGATCGCTGCTCAAACTTTTAATTCAGATGGTAATTGGAATAATAATATGGGCTGAGGCCCCTCTGCTTGTGACGCTGCAGCTGGTGGAGCTCAGCTATGAATAGACCTTGAGTCACACACGCGCGCTCCTGCAGGCGCGCACACTGGCGCTCACGGGGTGGTGGGTGGGGTGCAGCGTGGGGAGCAGGGGTGGACTCACGCTCTGGCTTGCTCCGGGTCCTGGCCCCCCACTCCCAAAGGTCTTGACCAGTCTTGCCCCTGTGGCCCAACGCAGGCTCCCTGTGGTGAACCTGGAAGACCTGGGACATAGATGGTTCTCATTCACAGAAGGGGAAATTGAGGCTCAGCAAGGGGAAGTGGCTGGCTGGAAACAGGCTGGATCTGAATGGATGGGTTTTGCCTGATTCTAAGACCACGGTTCTGTGTGGGGACACATAGGCTGGGAAGCAGGTGGGGAGTAGCTCTGGGGTGTGGCCCCTGCCCCTCCCTCTGCACCCCTGGCCCTCCCTGCTTGCAGCCCCCTCTCAGCCTGCGGATGCACGCTCAGGCACGCAGGAGGGCTCCTCAGATGACTGGTGCGGATGCTTGGTGGCTTGGGTGAGAGACATGTTCTCCAGGGCATTGCTGTAGGAGGGGAGACTCGTCCCCGAGCGCCAGGCTCTGTGCTGGACTTCGTAGTCATGATTTCACTAATCCTCCACCACCCTGGGAGAACCATCACCCCCACTTCTCAGATGAGAATGATGAGGCTTAGAGAAGCAAGGATTGGTGCAAGGCCCTGGGTAGAAACAGCCACAGATGCTTTGTCCTACTGTGCACCCAGTGCCAGCCCCTCCAGGGCCCTCACTGGCCTCCTGAAGGGAGGCGGGTACATGTCTGCCGGCCTGGGCTCCCCTTTCCCTCCCTTGGACAGCTCACCTACTCCTCCCTCTGCCTACTGGCTAGTCCCTGTCCAGCCCTGGTGCCAACAGCTGGGACATCTGGCCTGGGCAGGCAGGGGAGGGTGAGGTGCCCCAGAAGACACTGGCAGGTCAAGAGGTGCTTAGGGGCTACCAGGAAAGGGGGTCCTTGGTGTTCCCGACCCCAGCAGGAGCTGTGGAGGGAGAAGACGGCATTGTCATGGTGACCTGTCAGCTGGGAACTTTGGTCTAGGCCTGGGTGGGGCCAGTGGTGGGGGCCCAGCAGGGCAGAGGGGAGTTGGGGCATGGGAGGTGCAGTTGGACAAAGGAGCTCCCTGGGACTGGGACAGAGGAGAAGCCCCCACCACGCTCCACTCAGCAGCTAGTCTGCCCTGCGTGGGCCTTCTCTCCATTACCTCTCCTGGGAGATGGAGAAACCAAGTCCAGGGACCACTGGGTTGGCCCAGGGTCACACAGCAATGGTGGCAGATCCTCTCAACATGGGGCTGCTCCTCTCTCCTCTGAGTCCTGATGGCCCCCAGGGCTGCCTGCCCCCTCCTCTCTCCCTGACATTCTCCAGAGCTGTGGGGTTTGGGGGCAGAGAGGAGGGTTTGGGTCTCTTTAAGCTTCCTCTCCCAAGAAAATCCCCAGATCAGAGTGAGGGGAAGGGCAGCAGCCCCTGGTCACAGCAGTAGGAAGCACGGCCTGAATCAGGGGCCTGGGATCGCATCCCAGCTCAGCCCCTCACTGGCTCCGCATGACCTTGACTAGACCACTGTCCATCAGGGGGCCTCTCTTTGCCCCTCTGTGTATCGGGGGGCCCCATGGGGATGGTGGGGCATGCTCAGCCTTTTCCTGCTTTGCCTGTTGTGGGAGAAGCCCATGCTGCTGGAGACCTGGGCTGCAGGGGTAGAGAGTTCTTCAGCTGGGCCAGAGCTGGGGGCGTGTGTGCTGTGGAGAGCTGACCCCACTTACTGATGAAGGAGATTCAGGTCTAGCGGAGGGGTGTGCCCATCTTGGAGTTGGTGGCAGAGTTGGCCTCTGGGGCCCCTCAGTGAAGCTTTCCCCAGCCCCCTGCAGCTCCTCTCCCACCTCCCCCAGACTCCCCCAGAAGCCTCCCTTCTCCACATAGGCCTGAAAGCCCAGGATTCTCTGCCCTGTGAGTAAAAAGGTATCACTCAGCCTGGGAGACAGATGGGATGGGGTCCACAATGAGGGGGCTCCTAGGGGCCCTACAGGGGAGGTGGTGGGCACAGGCTGGAGGTGCCCTGGCTGGGGGTGAAATGGAGCAGGCAGAGGGTCTTTGGGCAGCCTTCAAATCCCGTGCCCATGTAAGATGCTCTTCTGTAGTTACGCCTGCAAATGGGCCTCACGTCCCTCCTGACTTCCTCATGGCGAGTTCACCATCTCCTGGGAAGCCCACTGGCCTCTGGAAGGCTCTGCTAGTTCATACCTGCCTCCCTCTCGGTCCTTCACCCTGCCCTCTGGGGCACAGGGACCCAGCCTGCTCTCAGCAAGACAGGAGGAGTGGCTGGCCTCCCCGCTACCCTGCCCCAAGGCTCCTCCGGCCTCAGTGGTCCCAGGTGAGGCCCATGATTGGGAAACAGAAGATCTGAGTTCATGTCCAGCTCCACCTCTGAGCAGCTGTGGGACCTGGGCAACTTTCTCACCTCTCCAAGCCTACATCCCCTGCCCAATAAGGGTAGGCTTTTGCCTCTCTTCCCTCGCTCCCTCCCTCCCTCTCTCCTTTTTTTTTTTTTTTTTTTTTTTGAGGCAGAGTCTCACTCTGTCAGAATGGAGTGCAGTGGCATGATCTCGGCTCACTGCAACCTCCGTCTCCCCGGTTCAAGCGATTCTCCTGCCTCAGCCTCCTGAGGAGCTGGGACTAGAGGCGAGTGCCACCACACCTGGCTAATTTTTGTATTTTTTGTAGAAACGGGGTTTCACCGTATTGGCCAGGCTGGTCTCGAACTCCTGACCTCGTGATCCACCCACCTTGGCCTCCCAAAGTGCTGAGATTATAGGTGTGAGCCACTGTGCCTTCCCCCCATCACTCTCTGTCTCCCTCCCTCCCTCCCTCCCTCCTTCCTTCGTTCCTTCTTGACGGAGTCTCGGAGTCTTGCTGTGTTGCCCAGGCTGGAGTGTAGTGGTGTGATCTGCAACCATCACCTCCCCGTTCAAGCGGTTCTCTTGCCTCAGCCTGCCAAGTAGCTGGGATAATAGGTGCACACTATCATTCCTGGCTAATTTTTGTATTTTTAGTAGAGACAGAGTTTCACTATGTTGGCCAGGCTGGTCTCGAACTCCTAACCCCAGGTGATCCATCCACCTCAGCCTCCCAAAGTGCTGGGATTATAGGCGTGAGCTACCGCGCCTGGCCTCTTGCGTCTGTTTCTGAGGATGACTGGGAAGATCCCGTGAGCCTTGTGAGTGAATGAATATATCATGGCTTGTTGATATGAACTACTTTGTGGTTACTCAAGAGCACGGCTGGGCCTGATTTCCAGACCCTCGTCAGCAGCCACTGCCTTGGGGTGCCACTTCTCTCGACAGCTGAGCCTCCCCTGTCCCTCCCTCCCCCAGGCCCCAGATCTGCTTGGGTGGGGCGGGGATGGCTGAGTGCTAGCCCCACCATGAGGCTGCAGATCCTGAGCCCACCTGACCTTGGAAAGGGCCTCTCTCTGGCTAGGTTCCAAGGCTGCCCCCCGCAGGCACCGGGCAGTGACTGGGCAGCAGAGAGAGAGAACTGGGTGGGGCAGAGAGAGAGCCGCATGCCAGAGCTGTCCCAGGTCCAGGAGACAACAGGCTAGAGGACAGAGGCGAATGGCCAGCTGGCTGTGGGAGGGGCTCCACTTACAGCTGCACCCGCAGCCGGACTGAGCTTACTCCTCACCGCCAAGTGTGCTGCCCGAGAGGAGGGTGAGCTCCCTGTCCTGGGAGACCTGTAAGCAACTGCTGAATGGCATCTGTTGGGGGGCAGGAGGGGACTCTAATACAAGACCAGGGGAAGAAATTGGACCCAGAACCCAAAGAATCCCTGTCATGTGGGCTGCAGAGTGGAGGTCCTGTGAGTTGGGGGTGTCTAACGGACTTTTCTCAGTCATCCCCCATAACATCCAACAGTTCCCCCGACGGCTGTGCATCAGAAAGCCCGGGGGGCCAAGCCCTGCCAGGCACAGCTTCAAGAGACACCCTGGATCCCATTTCACAGTCCCTCACCCTCACTCGGGCCAGTGTTTTAAAAATTGCACACAGGGACCGGGTGCAGTGGCTCATCCCTGTAATCCCAACACTTTGGGAGGCCAAGGCGGGCAGATCACAAGGTCAGGAGTTCAAGGCCGGCCTGGCAACATAGTGAAACCCCGTCTCTCCTAAAAATACAAAAATTAGCCGGACATGGTGGCACGTGCCCATAGTCCCAGCTACTCAGGAGGCTGAGGCAGGAGAATTAGTTGAACCGGGGAGGCAGAGGTTGTGGTAAGCTGAGATCACACCACTGTACTCCAGCCTGGGCAACAGAACGAGACTGTGCCTAAAAAAAAAAAAAAAAAAAAAAATCATACAGGTCCTGGCCTGTTAGTGGGCTGGGAAATTGATTTACTTAGTCGCACTACTTATTTTCCAAAAATGAAATTAAAAGAAAATTTCAAAATAGTATGCATATAGTGAGGATAAATATTATTTTGTGACACTCTTACTTCAGCTTTAAATATATAGTCGGGTGCAGTGGCTTACGCCTGTAGTCCCAACACTTTGGGAGGCCGAGGCGGGAGGATGGCAAGACCCAGGAGGTTGCAATTGAGTTGTGATTGCGTCGCTGCACTCCAGCATGGGCATTGGAGCAAGACTCTGTCTCTAAAAGATAAATATAAAATATAAATATATAAATATAAATATAAAATAAGTTGAAATCGCTGGATATGGTGGCTCATGTCTGTAATCCCAGCACTTTGGGAAGCTGAGGCAGGTGGATCACAAGGTCAGGAGTTCAAGACCAGCCTGACCAACATGGTGAAACCTCATCTCTACTAAAAATACAAAACTTAGCTGAGTGTGGTGGTGCATGCCTGTAATCCCAGCTACTCAGGAGGCTGAGGCAGGAGAATTGCTTGAACCTGGGAGGCGGAGGTTGCAGTGAGCTGAGATCTTGCCATTGCACTCCAGCCTGGGGGACAGAGCGAGACTCCATCTCAAAATTAAATAAATAATAAGTTGAAATAACACACAGGATATTTGCTTTTACTACAGATTTTAGTCAAAAAGTTTGAAAGCTACTGTCCTGTATAGAAATCCCGGGGGTGCCCCTGAAAGAGGCTCTGACTTACAGGTTCCCTTTTTTCCTGGATATTTGGTTCCTAAAGATATAAGTGCCACAACTTCCAGGTTGCTGCTGTCCTGCCCTCAGAAGTAGCCGCCTGTCCCTTGCTCAGAGGACCACCCAGGTCCAGGCTCCCACGCTCCTCCAGGGCCCCTACGTCTCCCCAGGGCCTAGATCCCAGGCTGGGCTAAATTATCTGCTTTCCGCTCAGCTTAGGCCAGCCCTGCTCTGTCCTTGTGCTCTCCTGCTTGCCCCATCTTCCTGGGGACCTTCTCTCTATGCCCTTACACACACACACACACATACACGCACGCGTGTGCACTTGCACGCATACACAGAGCTCAACAAAGCAGGTTTGTGACTTACCTGCTTCCCTTCAGCATACAGTAGGTGCTCAGTGAATGATCATTCACTTAAGTATTTATAGAGCACCCTCCGACGCAAGGCACTGTGCTGTGTTGAGACACACCTGGCGCCCAGCAGGAAGACAGATCCTGTTCCAGCTCAGGGGACATGTAGGGTGATGAATGGATGGATGGATGGATGGATGGGGGTTGGCTGGAGTTGGAGATTCTCTGACCTGAGGAGCCAGTGGGAGGTGGTGAGAAGTGAAGAGGGGCACGCAGCACATGGCCCCTCCATGGCAGGTATTCTGTCAGTGACAGTCCCTCGGGGCTGTGGCCCAGCGTTGGGTCATGGGCAGGGGCTGACTGTTCCTCCCGCTCTCTCTGGCCCTTCTGAGGCCTCTGTCTGCCGTGCAGTCTCCCACTAGGTCCTGTACTGATGTCCCTGCCACCCATCCTTGGGTGAAGCCAGGACATCCTCCCCTGAGCCCTTGACACCTGGAGGACACTGGGAAGAGAAACCTGTGCTCCGTGGAGGGTGGGGCAGAGGCTTGAACCCTCTGACATCCTGTCCTCTCTCTCCTCTGCTCATGGCCACTGTGCTCGTGTCAGTGACACAGAGGGTCTCCTGGTCCCTGCTCAGAGGCCACTTCTGCTGGGACGTTCTCCCTGACTACTGTGTCAAAAATAGCTTCACCTTGGTCACGATCTGTCACATGGCTCAGCTAGACCCGTCCCGGGAATTGTGACGGGCTGGGTTATCTTGTTTGTGAGGCAGCAGCTACTCTGCCAGGCTCTGGGAGTCAGGGTGAAGTAGGGAGGCAAAGTTCCTGCCCTTGGTGCTGTTGCAAATGAGATTGGTTGGACTGCTAAGTGCTGCCAGGAAGATCCCAGAGCTGAATGGGGAGGGAGGGCCGAGGGCCTCTTGGAACGCACAGGCTTTGAATCTAGACCTGAATGGTAGGAAGCCCTGAGCGGCGGAGTCTTGGAGAAGAGAATTTCAACCACAAAGAACAGCCGGTGCAAAGGCCCCGCGATAGGAGTAAACTTGGTACGTTAAAGGGACGGGAAGGGGCTGGGCGCGGTGGTTCACGCCTGTAATCCTAGCACTTTGGGAGGCCGAGGCAGGTGGATTGCCTGAGCTCAAGAGTTCAAGAACAGCCTGGGGAACACGGTGAAACCCCATCTCTACTAAAAATACAAAAAATTAGCTGGGCATGGTGGTGTGCACCTGTAATTTCAGCTACGTGGGAAGCTGAGACAGGAGAATTGCTTAAACTCGGGAGGTAGAGGTTGCAATGAGCCGAGATCGTGCCACTGTACTCCAGCCTGGCGACAGAGTGAGACTCCATCTCAAAAAAAAAAAAAAGAAGTGACGGGAAAGAAGGTCTTTTCCCGTGGCTGGGGAGTGGAGGAGGTGAGGTCAAAGCGGGCAGGACCTCCCTGCGGCCAGGCTTTCATCTGGGCAGAGGCTGCGGGCGGCAATAGTGATATGGCTCTTTGGGATGGATGGCCGGGTGAGGGGACACATCTGGGGCACCAAGATTCACCCACTTTGGGCAAGCTCCGGAGCCTGCCGAGGCACGATGATAACAACACTTGCCTGGCATGTGTGGGCCAGTGCTGGGACCTCAGTGAACACTAAGCACGTGTTAGTTGTTATCCCATTATTACTGCGGTTGGGGTTAGGGAGGGCTGGAGGGTGATGCCCAGGTGTCAGGCCTGAGCGACCGCCTGGGAGGAGTCACAGACGGAGATGGGGAAGCCAGGAGAGGAGACGGGGGCATCGATTGGGCTTGGCAGTGCCGGGCTCGCGATGGAGACTCTGGCCTGAGGAGCCAGTGAGGAGTTGGTCAGAAGTGAAGAGGGGCACGTAGCACGTGGTCCCCCCGCCCCGCCATGGCAGGCATTCTGTCAGTGACAGTCCCTTGGGGCTGTGGTGCAGCGCTGGGTCATGGGCAGGGGCTGACTGTTCCTCCTGCTGTCTCTGTCTCTTCGCTGTCCAGTGGCCACAGGGAGCAGGAGCCGAGTGGGCTTGTTGCTGCCTGGGAGGGAGATGCAGGGCCAGTGGTATTTTAAGCCACAAGACTGGATGAGGTCACAGGGAGGACGAGGGGGAAGAGAAGGCAGGTGGGGCATGGAGAGGACGGAGGCAGAAGAGTGAGGGGCCACCTGGAGAGAGGCCCTCAGGCCTGGAGGACTCAAGGGGGAAGATGAGGGCCAGGCCTCGGAATTGCTGAGAGCTGAGTAATCCCCTCAAGAAGGGCTGCAGGCCAGGTGAGGTGGCTCACACCTGTAATCCCAGCCCTGTGGGAGGCCGAGGCTGGAGGATCACTTGAGCCCAGGAGTTGGAGACCAGCCTGGGTAACCTAGGGAGGTGCTGTCTCTACCAAATATTAAAAAATTAGCCAGGCACAGCAGTGCACACCTGAAGTCCCAGCTATTTGGGAGGCTGGGATGGGAGGATCACTTGAGCCTGGGAAGTCGAGGCTACAGTGAGCTGTGACAGTGCCACTGCACTCCAGCCTGGGTGACAGAACCAGAACCTGTCTCAAAAAATGAAAGAAAGAGAAGGAGAGAGAGGAAGGAAGGAATAGGCAGGCCGGCAGGCTTCTGCAGTTTACAGTTTACAAACCCCTGCCTTCAGGATTCTCCTTGGCAGCCTGCCTGTACACTGAGTGTTATTCCTTCCCATTTTATGGATGTGACTCAGAGAGGTTAGGGCATTTTCCCAAAGCCACGCATCGTATAGGTGAAGTGCTCTCAGCCTTTCAGGGTCACAGTCCTTTTTGACAACCTTATGGATGCTATGATGCTTCTCTGGAAAATACGCATGTGTGTACATTAATTTTTAAACTTTTCATGTGCATTTTCCCACAGGTAATATATTCATATGGTTCTAAAATTTAAAAAGACACAAACGGGAATACAGTGATGGTTCCTCCTCCCACCCTGTCCCCAGCCACCTGCTTTCCCTCCCTGGAGCAGCCAATGTCACCAGCTTCCTGGGTCTCCATCCACAGACAAGTAGAGACAAGCAAATATGTGTATCTATAAATTTCTTCTCTCTCCTTTTTTACACAAATGGTAGCTACTCTACTCACCGCTTAAAAATACATCTTGAAGACCTACATTGCTCCTCACAGAGCTCCTTCCCAGTTTTTTTTGTCTGTGTGCCGTGCCGTCTGTGGACGGGCATTTGGGCTGCTTCCAGGCGGCGCCGCTGAAGGCAAAGCTGTGCATTCCCCACGTATGAGTCTCAGGCTGGAGTCCCAGGAGGGCCCAGGGGGCGCCACAGGCGATAACACCCCGGTGGCCTCTGCCGGGTAAGGGAGGGAGTGGGGCTCAAACTCAGCCCTGACTCTGTTCCTCACTCCTCCCTGCTCCTATGCTGCTTCTTTGGGGGGGCACCTGCTGTGCCCGGCCGAGCATCCCAGGGAAATCCTGTGTGTGTGTGTGTGAGTGGGGGGCATTAGCCCCATCCCCTGAGGTTCTGGGAGACACCCCAGCAGCCAGCACTGCCAACTCTGGAGTCTTGTTTGCCGAGAGCCAAGGATGAGGCAATGGGATGGGGACAGCAAACAACACCTCACCCCCACCCCCAGCCCCACCCAGGCTGGCGCTCAGGGATGAGGGTCAGATGTGCCGAGGTCACTTCTGCTGCAACCTCCCTGACCCCCGTTTAGCACAGCTCCCGGCCACTCCCCAGCACACCCAGTTCCGTCCTGGCCCATGAGGAGCTTTCCTACTTTCTGGCTAGGGAGGGAGGGAAGCCAAGCAGAGGAGGGACTTGTGGCCACCATGCTTAGTCCTCAGGCGGTCCAGGCTGGGTAGGGCCTACCGAGCAACCCTGCTGAGAACTCCCTCTCCTGGCTATGAGCTGGCCGCCTGCCCCTGCTGCTCCTGCTCTCTGGCCGGTCCTCCTCATCTGCTCCGCAGTTTCTCTCCCATCTGTGGCGCTGCTGGGGCTGAGACCCTCTCTCCATTTTTTTCTTCTTTTGAGAGAGAGTCTCACTCTGTTGCTCAGGCTGGGGTGCAGTGGCACGATCTCGGCTCACCGCAACCTCCGCCTCCCAGTTCAAGCAATTCTCCTGCCTCAGCCTCCCAAGTAGCTGGGACTACAGGCGCCCGCCACCATGCCCAGCTAATGTTTTGTATTTTTAGTAGAGACGGGGTTTCACTGTGTTAGCCAAGATGGTCTCGATCTCCTGACCTTGTGCTCCGCCCGCCTTGGCCTCAAAGAGTGCTGAGATTACAGGCATGAGCTGCTGTGCCTGGCTCACCCTCTCTCCTTATTGCACACCCTTGGCCCAGGCAGTCTTGCCCACTCTCACGGCTCATCCTGTCACCAGCGTTCACATCTCATGCACCCATCTGCGCTTGCTCTCTCTGGAGGCTCGGGATCTGACGTTGGGTGGACATCTGCATTTGGACGTTCAAGGCCACTGCACACTAGAAACCGTCGCTCCCGAAACCTGGCCCTGTTTCAGTCTTCCACCACTACCGGCCATGCTCCACAACCCCCTTCCATCCCCGCTTCCAGTCCACCCCCAAGACCTGCGGACTCTTCACCCAGAATGCATGTGTCCCAGATCCGTCTCCTCTTGAGCGCCACGGCCACCATCCTGGGAGCTCCAAGCTACCATCATGGTCTTCTCACCAGCCTATTAGACCTCATCACAGTGGCTGGCGCTGCGTTCTGGACAGCGCAGGCTTCACAGGCTGGCAGAGGTGAGGGCCAGGGTGCCACTGGGATCGGATAGGGAATGTTTATTTTTAATTAATTACTTATTTATTTTTTAATTAAAAAAATTTTTTGTGAGACGGTGGTTTTACCATATTGGCCAGGTTAGTCTTAAACTCCTGACCTCAAGTGATCTGCCCGCCTCCACCTCCCAAAGTGTTGAAAATACAGGTGTGAGCCACTGTGCCTGGCCTAATTTTTGTATTTTTAGTAGAGGCAAGATTTTAAAAATTTTTTTAACTATACATGAGACTTAAGAGATAAGGTTTTACCATGTTGGCCAGGCTCATCTGGAACTCCTGACCTCAAGTGATCCGCCCACCTCGGCCTCCCAAAGAGCTGGCGTTGCAGGCGTGAGCCACTGCACCCGACCTCCTAAGATATTCTACACCCCACTTTTACACAGACATACAGTTCTCCTGACCAACTCCCATTGACCACCCAATTCTTGGCTCTGCCGCTTTCTCATGGAGGAGATGACCATCAAACCAGGGAGGGCCCCATCCTCTGTCTCACTCCTGGTTGCCTTTTTCCTTCAAACTGCTTCACGCCATGCACATCCGGCTGCCTGTGATGGCAGATACCTGCCACCCAGAGCATCTATTCCCAGCTCATCCACAAGCTGGCCGAGCCCAAGGCCTGGGTCTGGCCCACAGCTAGTGTGCTGTCCATAGTAACTGAGCTGGTAATAACCGCTCGAGTTAGAAGGAATTCGTCCCACACTGAGTTCCAAATTAAGAGTCCTTTATTAATTAGCCGGCAATCGAGAGACAGCTAATGCTCAAAGTTCTCTCGACCCTGAGGAAGGGGCTTGATTTCTCTTTATACCTTGATTTAGGTAGCGGAGGGGGTATCTAGTTGAAGCGGAATTTTACAGAAGCAGAACAGGCAAGTTAGCTAGTAATCAGCGGGGAGGAGGTTCCCAGGATTGTTGGTGACTAAGGGTATTTCCAAACAATCCCCAAGGGGGGTTCAAAGAGAGTTATACACAATAGCAGGTGTGCCTGCGAAGCAGGACGCAGTTACATTGGTTATATGGTGGGATAAGCACAGAGTCGGCATGACATAAGCACAGCATCAGTGTGGCCCAGTTATGCACCCACAGGGGCGGTGGTAGGGAGAGGGAAGCTAGGTTGGAGTTCACAGCTAAGATGGAGTCAGTGATGCTAGCCCAGGGTAGGTTATTACAAGCTGAAGCCCCAGCGAGGCAGTGGGGTGTTGAAGCCTCACCCGCCACCACTGAGGGAGCCAAGGGTGTTCTGGAAAAGAAAAGCTTTGGGGATCCACTGGCCTTCACATCCCTGTGGGGAAAATGAGCACGGGTATTTGTGGAGGTGGGGAAGCTCTCCAGCGAGGGCAGAGGCCTGGCGTCAGCAGTTCGGCAAAGGGCGCTCCTGTGGGTCGGAACAGGTGGCCTCTGGGTCCTCCAGCCCCCAGCGCCTGTGATTTGGCCTGGATTAAAGACCCCTCTGGACATTCTGGGGAACTTGCTTGTCAGCCTGCCTCCCTAATCTGCCGGCCAAGTGGTTGGGAGGGCCCAGTGGGGTGCAGAGTGGGAGGAATGAGCCGGTTCACCCCCCACGCTCACCCGCTGCTCTGAGTCCCTGTGGAACCGAAACTTGCTGGGTCTCCAGGCTTTGGCTGGACCTGAAATCAGGAACCTGGGTCCTGGCCCCAACTTGCCCTGTGATCCATGTTTCTCCTTCCCTGTAGGACTGATTTCACAGAACCCGACACGTCATAGGACTGGATGTTTACCAGGTGGAAACAAGTGTGTGACAGTTTCTTCAAGGCAGGACAGCAGCATGCCTTATCAGTGTGCTTTGAGGTCCATCGCCCAGGTCCACATCGTGACTTTACCACTTACAAGCTGTGTGACCTTGGGCAAGTTGCCAAACCTCTCTGTGCCTTGGTTTTCCTCTAAAACAGGGGTAATAATGATTTCCTCTGAGGTCATTGTGAGGGTGACAGGAATCGATCAGTGTAAAGCACTGGGTAAATGCTTGCGAAATGCTCAGATGCTCAGCCTGGAGTTTTGCGATGTCAGAGGGTTGCCTGGTGAGGGAGGGGATAGGAGTGCCATGGGATTTCAGGGTCCAGAAGAAGGTGGGGAGGGGGCAGCTTTCTTGAGCACCCACTATGTGGCATGAGCTTTTGGGACAATCCACATCTCGCCCTGCGGGCAGGCCTCGCAATGTTTCGTTCACTGATGGAGACACTGAGGCTCAGAGAATCTGGTTCCAGCCCAGCTCTGTGTGATCCCAGGCTGCTAATCTTGCCCACTTGCTCCCTGGTGCACTGACTGAAGACAAACTGGGCAGGGCCCTGTGGCCAGGGGCCAGGTGGGCTCTGGGCTGCTGCATCTGAAATTCAGGGGAGGAAATCAAGAGGGAGCCACGTTCAGCCTTGAGTGAAATGCACCTTATCGATCACTTACTTTGGGCTGGGGAAGTGACGTGCATGAGCTCGTTTACCCTCATTACAGTCTTAAGAAGTTGCTCTATTATTAGCTTCTCCTAAAGATGGGGCGTGCAGGGACTAGAGAGGTTAAGTGTCTCACATAAGGTCACACGGGCACAAAATTGTTTAGAGGCTCCAGAGCTGAAGCCGCTGCACCAGGAGGGGGGCTCCCGAGACTCAAGAAGAGGAGGGAGTCAGGCCTCCCAAGGACAGGGGACTGCAGGGTTTGTGGAGGGCGGTGGCAGGTGGGGACCCTGCCACAGCTTACCCTGTGGCTCAGTCTGTCTTTGGCTCCCCTTACTCTTTGAGGGGTACAGCTCAAAGAGCCGTGGCCCTGGGGTCTTGAGTGCTCTTCCTCCCTGAAAAGGTCCACATGTTGGTGTGGAAAGCCCCTGTACTCCAGACCTGAGGGCCTCAGCTGGAGTGGGACAGACTCTGTGCTCCGCAAGGGCTGGGAAATGGTGCAGTGGTGTTGATAGTATTTCTTTCTTTTTTGTTTTTATTTATTTATTTTTTTTGAGACAGAGTCTCGATCTGTTGCCAGGCTGGAGTGCAGTGGCACGATCTCAGCTCACTACAGCCTTCACCTCCAGGGTTCAAGCGATTTTTCTGCCTCAGCCTTCCAGGTGGCTGGGATTACAGTCATCCGCCACCACACCTGGCTAATTTTTGTATTTTTAGTAGAGATGGGGTTTCACCATGTTGGCCAGGCTGGTCTTGAACTCCTGACCTCAGGTGATCTACCCACCTTGGCCTCCCAAAGTGCTAAGATTAAGGCGTGAGCCACCACGCCCGGCTAATTCTGTCTACTTCCAGGGAAATCCTTCACCCTTCAGGACCTGTCCTGTGTGTGCTGAGTTGTGTGCTGAGTTATGCCCTGGGCCCCATCAGGGCAGCGCAGGGCACCCCCACTACCCTGCGCTGGCCCCCTCTGGTAGGATGTTTGCTGGAGAGTTGGCCTCCCCTCTAGCCCCAGGAGGGTCCAGGGATGGCTGGGGGTGAGGAGACTCAGGAACGTCCCCATCTGTCACCTGACTCCGAGCTGTGTCTGGGCGCCTTATTTTGTACATCTTCCCAGCTCTCCTGCCAGGGAGCCGTGGTGGCTCCCCCAACCCCACCTCACGGGCAGAGGGAAGGAACTTCTGGGCTGAGCGCGTGAGTGGTGGAGTCGGGAGTGGAAGGGGTCCCCAGCTCCCGGCCAGCGTTCTCCTGTCATCAACATCTGCATCTTTGTCATCGCCGTCATCAACATCAGTTTTTTGCATTTTACCTGCAATGCAATGATTCGTGGTGGTTGCCATGTTCACTCAGCAGTGGCCTGGTGAGGAAGGTACCAGTATCGTCATCTCCATTTTTCAGATGAGAAAACAAGTTCAAAAAGGATATTCTGGGAGGTGACAGAGCTGAAACTGAGAGCCAGGCCTTGCCACCCCAAACATACAGGTTTAGCCAGCACATTTTTCACAGCCTCATGCAGAGGCCAAGCGCTGCCAATAGCCAGTGAGGGCTGAGGGCTCCGAGGAGCAGGGTCAGAGAGCCTCGGGGGCTCAGGGTAGGCCTGGAGGGATGGGGAGAGCCTGGGGGTCCCAGGTTGAGCAGGGCGATATGGCAGGAGAAGGAGACCCAAAGCCAGAGGCTGGGGACCAGGGTGAGCCAGGGACCTGGAGCCAGTCAGACTCAAGTTAGATTTCCAGCTTTGTCACTGCCGTTGTGTGACCCCCAAGCTCAGCAGCCTCCCAACCCCCCGGCACCTCTGTAGCCTGCAGTTCTTCAGCTGGGGAGGAGAAATAACAACCCTTCTTGATGCTGTGGTAGGTGCTTAATAAATACTTGTTAAATACACAAAGGATTCAGTGATGTTTCAGTGAGCGAGAGGAGGCAGCGCCTGGCATGGAGTTGGCAGAAATTCTCAGAGAGGGGCTGGAGAGAGAGGATGACTGACTCCTCAGGGCCCCAGGGCTGAGCTCTGTGACCTCCAGCAAGTCACATCACCTCCCTGGTTGTCTCACCCAATAACAGTCACCTCGAAGGCTGGTGGTGGGGTGACATGAGACGCATGACCACCCAGCAGGCTGACACTGGCCACTGCTCCCGAGGCATGAGCTGCCTGCTCCTGCCTAAAAGAACGGAGTTTCAGGCAGGGCTGGAGCTGCTGCCTGGGTGTGGCAGGGCCTGGCAGAGGTGCCCCTGCAGCGGCCACCGTGTTTCTGGTCAGTGGCACAGGTCTTGGGGGGGGATTTGCCTTGGAAGCCTTCCATGTCGCTGAGACCCGCCGAGGCTGCTGCAAGATGATCAGCTTTTCATTCGCAAACGGGGTTGTAGGCAAGGACAGAGAAGTTAGTATCCAAAATTGTCGAGAAAACCTAAAAGTTGACAGGGTTGGGGTGGTCTTCCTGCTTCCTCTGGACCCCCAGGAGGCAGAATCTCCAGCCCCTTCCCAACTCCTGAGGATGGGGCAGGATGGCTGGTGTCAGGGGTGACAGCCTGCTGGGAACCTGCATGGCTCCCCAGAGGCCTGAGCTTCCTTCCTGCTGTTGACTTACTGCACCACCTCCGACACAGTGCCGTGTCCTGTTCTTGGCCTCTGTTTCCCCAGCTGGCTGATGAAGTCTGGACTGGAGACTTGCAGATTTTGTATGTTTACAGCACAGTGAAATTAAAAGAAGGCTGGACACACTGGCTTATGCTTGTGATCCCGGAATTTTGGGAGGCTGAGGCAGGAGGATAGCTTGAGGCCAGGAGTTTGAGACCAGCCCAAGAAACTTAGTAAGACCGTATCTCTATAAAAAATAATAATAAGTTTTTAAAAATTAAAAGAGAAGTCTGGGCCGGGTGTGGTGGCTCACACCTGTAATCCCAGCACTTTGGGAGGCCGAGGCGGGTGGATCATTTGAGGTCAGGAATTTGAGACCAGCCTGATCAACATGGTAAAACCCTGTCTCTATAAAATAAATAAATGAACAAATACATAAATAAAGTAGAAGTCTGATAATTGGTGTAGCATTGTCACGTCTTCATTTTGCCAAGAAAATACATTAATATTTAAAAAGCAATCAGTATCTCCCATCCCCATCACTTCCTAAAGAAATGTTTGCCACTGAAAGAGTCCCAGGATATAAAGGACAGCGGCACCATTGATCTTTTTTTGAGACAGAGTCTTGCTCTGTTGCCCAGGCTGAAGTGCAGTGATGCAGTCTCAGCTCACTGCAACCCCTGCTGGCTGTGTTCAAGCGATTCTAATGCCTCAGCCTCCTGAGAAGGTGGGATTACAGGCATGTGCCACCATGCCTGGCTAATTTTTTTGTATTTTTTGTAGACCCGGGATTTTGCCATGTTGCCCAAGCTGGTCTTGAACTCCTGGCCTCAAGAAATCTGCCCACGTCAGCCTCTCAAAGTGCTGGCATTACAGGTGTGAGCCACCACGCTCAGCCCATTGATCCTTCTTTGGCTTATTTTGCCACGGGCTAGTGGCCCGCACTGGGGGTTTGGGAAACCCCAGGCCCCATCTCACCAATCCCTTTGGTTTTATCATTTATGCCAAGCTCCGTGACCTACCAAAAAGCTGGGCAGGGTGAGTAGTCCCTTAACTGTAGGAGGAACGGACCCCAGGGAGACGAAGAACTTGTTCAAGGTCATATGCCAGGGCAGTGACAGAGGGCCTCTCCACCTCCCGGTGTCTCCATCATAGGAAACATGGCTGAAACTGCATTCTCCTAGTGAACATTCCACGCAAGCAAATTAGGCCAGTTCCCTGCATCCACAAAGGGATAAAGCAGACATCTAAACAACCAAGGCTCTCTTTCTCTCTGTTTCTTTCTTTTCCTTTCTTTCTTCTTTCTTTCTTTCTTTCTTTCTTTCTTTCTTTCTTTCTTTTTCTTTCTTTTTCTTTCTTTCTTTCTTTTTCTTTCTTTCTTTCTTTTTCTTTCTTTCTCTTTCTTTTTCTTCCTTCCTTCCTCTATTCTTCTTTCCTTCCTTCCTCCTTCTCTCCCTTCCTTCCTTCCTTCCTTCTTCCTTCTTTTCTTCCTTTCTTTCAATGGAGTCTAGCTCTGTCACCAAACTGGAGTGCAGTGGTGCAATCTTGGCTCCCTGCAACTTCCACCTCCTTGGTTCAAGCAATTCTCCTGCCTCAGCCTCCCAAGGTAGCTGGATTACAGGCACCCGCCGCCACGCCCGGCTAAATGTTTTTTTGTATTTATAGTATAGATGGGGTTTCACTTTGTTGGCCAGGATGGTCTCGATCTCCTGACTTTGTGATCCACCCACCTCAGCCTCCCAAAGTGTTGGGATTACAGGCGTGAGCCACCACGCCGAGACTTTTTTTTTTTTGAGATCGAGTCTCACTATGTCACCTAGCCTGGAGTACAGTGATGCGATCTCGGCTCACTGCAACCTCTGCCACCTGGGTTCAAGCAATTCTCATGCCTCAGCCTCCTGGGAAGCTGGGATTACAGGCACCTGCCACCATGCCCGGCTAATTTTTTTGTATCTTTAGTAGAGATGAGGTTTCACCAAGTTTGCCAGGCTGGTCTTGAACTCCTGGCCTCAAGGGATCTGCCTGGCCTCCCAAAGTGTTGGGATTACAGGCGTGAGCCACCGCACCTGGCAGGGCTCTTTTTTAAAAGAATTTCGCTAGTTAGACGAGGACAGTGCTGAATTGTCAAGGCCTCTTGACCCTCTCCTGCTATCATTGGCCTTCCCCAAGAAGCCCATGTGACAAGAAAAAGAAAACCTGGCCATCTCCTGGTGGTTGTCACATGAGAACACAATGCCAAGCTCATATGCTTCACTTTTGTGTGTGTGTGTGTGCAAATGGTGGCCTTTAATACCAAGAAAGACCATGAAAAGTGACAGAACAGGAGCAAATCTTCAGAGTAGTGCCAAGCCAGCCATTCGCAGGACGCTAAACCCTGATGTAGTAACAGAATAATCAGTGTATTAACATTTATGTTTGCTCTGAAAACCCAGGTAAGGTCTGAAGCCTGAGGCCATCTCCCCTTCCTTTCCTCCTCCCTCTCTTCCTGCCTCCTCACCTCCTTTCACTTCCTCAATTCTTCCCCTCCTTTCTCCCTACCTCTCTCTTCTTTTTTTTCTGCTTTTCCCTTTTCTCCATTTTCTCTTCACTCTCTTTACCATCTACCTGTCTGTCCCTGCAAGCCCCTCTGCTATTTCTCCCCTGCTCACTCCCTCTGCCCTGTTCCCTCAGGCTCAGCTTCCAGGGTGGGGAGGTGAGAAAGGGTCCTCAGCCCAGGTAGCACTTGTTGGTGTTCTTCTTGTCGCACGTTTTCAGGTCGGTACTGGGAGGCTTGTTGCGGTTTCCTGATCTCCGGCCTCCTGACTTGAGCAAGATGTCCTGGGCCAGGGAACTAAAAGCCTCATCCACATTCATACTGGATTTAGCACTGGTTTCGAAAAATCGGATCCCAAGCTCTCGAGCCAACTTACTGGCCTGCTCCTTCTGCACCTTCCTCTTGGCCTCCAGGTCACATTTGTTTCCTGGCAAGAGGCGCTCCACTCCAGCAGAGGCATTCTCCTTGATGCTTTTCATCCTGTTCTGAATATTCTCGAAAGGTTTCTCATCCGTGATGTCGCATGCTAGGATAATGTCCACGGCTCCACGGTGGTAGGCAGTAGTCATTGTCCTGAACCGCTCTTGGCCAGCCGTGCCCCAGACGTGCAGTTTGATCTTCTTCCCCTCTATATCCACGGATCTTGAAGTCAATTCCGATGGTGGAGGCGTAAGTGCTGTTGAAGTTGTCCTCTGCAAAGCGAATGATCAGACAAGTCTTGCCCACCCCCGAGTCCCCGATCAGCAGCCACTTGAAGAGGTGGTGGTAGGCTTTGGCCATGGCGGACACCGGGGGAGCCGGGGGTGGGGTGGGGAGCTCCTGGCACTGGTAGGCGGGATTGGACGGTTGGCAAACAGCCCACTTCTTTTTTTTTTTGAGACGGAGTTTCACTCTTGTCCCCCAGGCTGCAATGCATTGGTGCGATCTCAGCTTACTACAAGCTCTTCCTCCCAGGTTCATGGGATTCTCCTGCCTCAGCCTCCCAAGTAGCTGGGATTACAGGCTCACACCACCATGCTCGGCTACTTTTCTGTGTGTTTAGTAGAGACGGTTTAGTAGAGACACCATGTTGGCCAGGTTGGTGTCAAACTCCTGACCTCAGGTGATCCACCTGCCTTGGCCTCCCAAAGTACTGGGATTACAAGCATGAGCCACCAAGCCCTGCCGCTTTTCCCTTTTTTGCCAGGCCTTGCATGGGTCAGTCTCGAATTAGTAGCTGAACCTCTCACTCCTGCTAAAACCGTCCGTGGTGGCTGCAGCGGGCACCTATTTGAGCAGCTCACGGCAGACCAAGGGTCGTCAGGGGGATGGGCTGTCACAGGGGCTGCTCCACGGGGAAGGGTGCCAGGTCTGAGGACTGCCAGGGAGGCAGCTTTCCTGCTAAGCTCCAGGATGTGCTGGGAGCACTGGGAACCCCAGGCAGGGCCCAGCGCGCAGCAAGGGCTCAGGAAGGTGGGCTCGGTGGGCTCTGGGGAAGGTGCCGGGGTGAGGGGAAACTATGTCCCCATTGGGCTGCACTGTGGAGCCCAGTGGGCTGGTGGGGGCTGGGGATTGTAGAAGCTCAGGGTTGGCCCTGGGCACTCGCTAATGGGGAGGAGTGGGCCCTGTTGGCGAGGGGACGCCCAATCTCGGTAGCCATCAGGGGATCGGCTCCCTTGCTCCCTGTCTGCAGCACCAGGTGAACCCAATAGGTCAGGAGCCAATCCCCCGGGCAGAGGACCAGGGATCCCCTGGAACCCTGGGCTTCTGTTTGGCCTTGGGCAAGGCCCCCTGCCGTCTCTGGAGCTCAGTGACCTCACCCATCAAAGCCCCGGGCTGCCTCACCCTGTCCCCTCTGTCTCTCTCCTGCACACCTGTGGATGGTGGTCCAGTTTGGACTGGCTGGTTTCTTCTCTTCTCTTGCCCCAAAACCCACCCCAGTCCCCTCTGGAGCCCTGGCTGCTGGGATGCTGCGGGAGGGGCACGGAGGGTGTGGGCCTCCCGGCTGTGAAGGGCCAGCATCGTGTTAGAGGCCACGCCTGCGTGACCCTGCCTGTCTCCAGCATGTCTCATTGGCCCCATTTTCTTTTCTTTTCTTTCTTTTTTTTTTTTTTTGGAGACAGAGTCTCACTCTGTTGCCCAGGCTGGAGTGCAGTGGCACGATGTTGGCTCACTCCACCTCCACCTCCCAGGTTCAAGCAATCCTCCTGCCTCAGCCTCCCTAGTAACTGGGATTACAGGCATGTGCCACCATGCCTGGCTAATTTTTGTATTTTTGGTAGAAACAGGGTTTCACCCTGTTGGCCAGGCTGATTTCCAACTCCTGACCTCAGGTGATCCACCTGCCTTGGCCTCCCAAAGTGCTGAGATTACAGGCGTGAGCCACTGTGCCCAGCCGGCCCCATTTTCGAGATGAGGAAACTCGAGATGAGATTCAGAGTAGTCAATAGCTTGCCCAAGTCTCACAGTGAATCTGGGGCTTCAACCCAGGACTGTAGGAGCCAGGGAGCTCTTTGGGAACCAGGGGAGTAAGGGGAAGAACTCGAGTCAGGGTGGATGACCTCGGGGGAGGGGGTGGGGGCAGGGCTGACTCCCCCTGGGCCGGGAGCGGGAGTTTCTCTGGGAAAGAGGCAGGCTCTGAGGCTGTTGATCTCTAAATTATAGCGTTGGCGCGTCCCAGTTGCTGCGGCAACCGAGTTGTCCTGAACCGGGGAAGTGTATAAACATTGCCACAGATGCACAATTAGATCAGGAAGAAGAATAGAACAGAAAATAGAAATTCCAGCCTTATGTAATTCTGGGCCAAAATGCTATTGGGAACCCAGGCCCAGTCCTGGCCCTGCCAGCTGCTGGCGCCCGGGGCAGCACTGTGTCTTCCCTGGGGACCCAACGGCTGGGAGGGGCGGAAAGAGGATCTGTCCTCTATGGGTCCTGTGCACGTCCCGCCACCCAGTGGAGGGAGAGACCCCCTCTGCTGCAACAGCTGGGGATGCTTGACAGGCAAATCCTGGCTGTCACCAGCTCCTGGGAAGTGTGGGAAGGAAAGCAGGAGGGTGATGGCTTTAACCCAGCGCCCACTGTCCCCATAGGTCCCATGAGGTAGGGAGTTTTGGTCCCCATCTTAAAGATGATGACTTTGAGGCTGACAGAGGTGAACAGAGGTTCCTGAGGTCTGTCCTCCCCTCCCATTCCCTGTCTCCCTGCCATCTACTCATCAATGTTGGTACCACGTGACTTCATATCCACTGTCAGCTTCGTGGCCTTGGGCAGGTCGCTTTCCCTCTCTGAGCCACCTGGGACATGGGAATATCGATGTCTACAGAGGAGCTGAAGATGGGGGCTCCCCCGTCCTCCATCCTGACTGTCACGTCGGATTCTTGGATTCTTCCCCAGCTGCTGCTCCCGACAAGTTGGGGCCCTGGACAGGAATTTGGGCTGAAGGACTCAAAGCAACTCTGGGAGGGAAGAGTCTAAGAAAGAAGCTCATACCCAGATGGAGCTTCGGGTCCCAGTACAACTTTCTTTTTTTTTTTTTTTTTGAGATGGGGTCTGGCTCTGTCGCCCAGGCTGGAGTGCCGTGGCGCGATCACAGCTCACTGCAGCCTTGACCTCCTGGGCTCGATAGATCCTCCCGCCTCAGTCACCCGACTAGCTGGGACCACAGGCACGCACCTCCACGCCTGGCTAATTTTCTTATTGTTTGTAGAGATGGGGTCTCACTCTGTTGCCCAGGCTGGTCTCAAACTCCTAGGCCCAAAGGATCCTGGCATCTCAGCCTCCCCAAGTGCTGGGATCACAGGCGTGAGCCCCTGTGCACAGCCAGAAATTTCTGTCTGATAGAACTCTCCTGTGTCTTCTCTGTCCAGTGTGGTGGCCGTTGACTGCACTCAGCTCCTAATCACTTGAAATGTGGCTCGTGCAAGGAAGGAGTTGCAGTTAACATTTTATTTAGTTTTTTTTTTTTTTTTTTGAAATGGAGTCTCGATCTGCTGCCCAGGCTGGAGTGCTGTGGCACGATCTTGCCTCACCACAACCTCCACCTCCCAGGTTCCCAAGCAACTCTCCTGTCTCAGCCTCCTGAGTAGCTGGGATTACAGGCGTGAGCCACCACCCCTGGCTAATTTTTGTATTTTTAGTAGAGACGGGGTTTTACCATGTTGATCAGGCTGGTCTCGAACTCCTGACCTCAGGTGATTCACCTGCCTTGGCCTCCCAAAGTGCTGGGATTACAGGTGTGAGCCACCACGCCCGGCCTATTTAGTTTTAATTAAATGTAAAGAGCCACAGGCGGCCAGCAGCTATCGCACAGGAGGAAGTTTAGCCCCCGAGAAGTCCAAAAGTGCAGAGATGGAATCTAGGGAGGGGAGCAGGCCCAGAGCCTCCGCAGCTCCCTATGCTCAGGGCAAGCAGGACAGAGGGACAGGGAGGAACCGAGACGGGCATCAGGAAGCATCTAGAACGTGAGCATAGGAAGGCTGGAGGGACAGTGTTGAGGGGCCAGGATTAGGACCTGGATCCTATGGCTTTAGCTTCCCGGTCTGTGGACCCCAGTCTCGAAGGTGGGCCAGGCTCAGGGGCAGTGGCTCAGATCCTGTCATCAGAATCACCTCCGCTGCCATCCTCCACCTGCCGGGGCAGAGGAAGTCTTAGGTCCTGGTCCAGGCTCACCTGCTTCTGAGCGTCTTGGAGCTGAGTCTGGGTGGCCCCTTGGGGGCCCCTCGCTCCCCAGCGTCTCACCTGTCCGGCTTCTCCTCCACAGGCCCTGCGTCTTCCCAGGTGACCACGCCGGCTTCAGGACATGCACGGACACAGCCGCAACGGCCAGGCCCACGTGCCCCGGCGGAAACGCCGCAACCGCTTCGTCAAGAAGAACGGCCAATGCAACGTGTACTTTGCCAACTTGAGCAACAAGTCACAGCGCTACATGGCGGACATCTTCACCACCTGCGTGGACACACGCTGGCGCTACATGCTCATGATCTTCTCCGCGGCCTTCCTCGCCTCCTGGCTCTTTTTTGGTCTCCTCTTCTGGTGCATCGCCTTCTTCCACGGTGACCTGGAGGCCAGTCCAGGGGTGCCCACGGCGGGGGGCCCGGCGGGTGGCGGCGGGGCGGCCCCGGCGGCCCCCAAGCCCTGCATCATGCATGTGAATGGCTTCCTGGGTGCCTTCCTGTTCTCCGTGGAGACACAGACGACCATCGGCTACGGGTTCCGGTGCGTGACGGAGGAGTGCCCGCTGGCGGTCATCGCCGTGGTGGTCCAGTCCATTGTGGGCTGCGTCATCGACTCCTTTATGATTGGCACCATCATGGCCAAGATGGCGCGCCCCAAGAAGCGGGCACAGACGCTGCTGTTCAGCCACCACGCGGTCATCTCGGTGCGCGATGGCAAGCTCTGCCTCATGTGGCGCGTAGGCAACCTGCGCAAGAGCCACATCGTGGAGGCCCACGTGCGGGCCCAGCTCATCAAGCCCTACATGACCCAGGAGGGTGAGTACCTGCCCCTGGACCAGCGGGACCTCAACGTGGGCTATGACATCGGCCTGGACCGCATCTTCCTGGTGTCACCCATCATCATCGTCCACGAGATCGACGAGGACAGCCCGCTCTATGGCATGGGCAAGGAGGAGCTGGAGTCAGAGGACTTCGAGATCGTGGTCATCCTGGAGGGCATGGTGGAGGCCACGGCCATGACCACCCAGGCCCGCAGCTCCTACCTGGCCAGCGAGATCCTGTGGGGCCACCGCTTTGAGCCTGTGGTCTTCGAGGAGAAGAGCCACTACAAGGTGGACTACTCGCGTTTTCACAAGACCTACGAGGTGGCCGGCACACCCTGCTGCTCGGCCCGGGAGCTGCAGGAGAGTAAGATCACCGTGCTGCCCGCCCCGCCACCCCCTCCCAGTGCCTTCTGCTATGAGAACGAGCTGGCCCTCATGAGCCAGGAGGAAGAGGAGATGGAGGAGGAGGCGGCCGCGGCGGCTGCGGTGGCCGCGGGCCTGGGTCTGGAGGCGGGCTCCAAGGAGGAGGCGGGCATCATCCGGATGCTGGAGTTGGGCAGCCACCTGGACCTGGAGCGCATGCAGGCCTCCCTCCCACTGGACAACATCTCCTACCGCAGGGAGTCCGCCATCTGACCTCCAGGCCCCGCCGCGCCACTGCCTGCAAGAGCCTCTGCTGGGAGTGGGATGCCAGGACACCCCTCCACACTCAGGACAGAGCTGACCCTGGCTCCCTGGACCTTCTGGAGGAAGGTGGGGTTTCAAAGACTGGGGGACCCCTTCCTCCTGACTCCAGCACCCAGGCCTGGGAAGAGCTCGCCCCCGTCAGCCTGAGTTCCCCCAGCGCCTACTCCTGGTGGCTCTGGGTCCCGGATCCACCACCCTTCCCCCACTGACTCTTCACACGGACGTGCCCTCTTTGCTCTCAGAACCTTGGGGAAGGTGGCTGGACCGCTGGGTGAGGGACATCTCGGGGTTTCGGGGCGGGCAGGGGGTGAGTTTGGGGAGGGAGGGAGGGGGGTGCGTTTCTTTTGCATGACTGTGGCCTGTTGCTCATGACTCTCTTTTGTAAATATCTATAAATGGAGACAGATGGAGACACCAAATTCACCTTCTGCTGTTTTTACCTGCAGGACAAGGAGATGCAGTCCCTCTCTGAGCACCCCTCCCCACCCCGCCTGTCAAGCCTAGCCCTGTCCCCTGCTCAGCTGGCTGGCCCCTAGAGGCCCCCAAAGCCAGCTGCCTCTGACATGGATGGTGTTGGGTTTGAGTGCACAGGTGGGACGCTGAGGGGCAGGATGAGGGACCGTCTCTCCCTCTCTCCCTGCAGTCCCTCTGGGCACAGGGTCCGCCCAGATTGACAATGGAGTTTGTAACTCTGCGTGTGTGTATGTGTGCGTGTTGTTTTGAGATGGAGTCTCGCTCTGTCGCCCCAGATGGAGTGCAATGGCGCTCTCTCAGCTCACTGCAACCTCTGCCTCCTGAGTTCAAGCGATTCTCCTGCCTCAGCCTCCTGAGTAGCTGGGATTACAGGCATGCGCCACCACGCTCAGCTAATTTTGTATTTTCAGTAGAGATGGGGTTTCACCATGTTGGCCAGGCTGGTCTCGAACTCCTGACCTCAGCGGATCCACCTGCCTCAGACTCCCAAAGTGCTGGGATTACAGGTGTGAGCCACCACGCCTGGCTGTAACTATGTATTTTTAATACATTATATGGTCCAATAGGGGTAAACTGGTTGAAGATGGAGGGGTGAGAAGGAGAGAAAGAGCGAGCGAGCACACGTGTAATTGTGCCTGTGTGTTATGTGTGTGCCTGTGCAGTGTGTATGCCTGTGTATCTGGCCATTTCGGAGAGACTGACCCTTGGAGGGAACTCTGTCACCTGCCATTCTCCTTCCTGCCAGTCAACGGAAGGATCTGGAGTTGGCGTCAAAGAACCAAAAGCTTTGATGTCAGAGCTCTGTTATTTAGTAGCTGTGCGACTGTCAGCTCTTGGCCTCAGTTTCATCATCTGCAGAATGGGATTAACCATCCCTCCCTGTGATGAAGGGCAGGACAGCCCTGTGTGGATGTCAGCCAACCTTGCTGACTGAAGGTGGAAGTGGGAAGGGCCCACCCAGTGAGCACCTCCCTACATACGTGCAGATGCACACAGCGCTGGTGCGAAGGGCACAGGGGCCGGGAAACCTGGTCACAGACCTGACCAAGACAGCCTTGGTCCCTGCTCTCTGTGGGACTCTGGGTAAGTCCCTTCCCTTCTCTGGCTTCAGTTAGCCTATTCTATGTAACAAGCCAGCACAAAACAGAGAGCAATGATTTCTCCTCTCTTAGGGTCCTGTGGGTGGGCTGGGGTTCCTGGCTGATTTTTCCTGGGCTCGCCCAGTAGCTGTGCTCAGCTGGAATGTCAGCGAGCCTGGAGGACCCTCAATGGCCCCATGCATATGTCAGCCGTTGGCCTGGCTGCTTTCTGGGGGGCTTTGCTTCTCCTCCAATAGGCTGTGTCACATTCTTTCGTGGCTACTCAGGAGCAACCTAAGAGGGTGAAGGGAGAAGCTGCAAGGTCTCAGGAGGCCTAGCCTTGAACTTGGACATAACGTCACTTCCACTGCAGTCTATCGGCCAATCCAGGTCACAAGGGCAGCCGAAATTCTAAGGGTGGGAAATTAAACTCCACCTCTTGGGAAAGAGGCAGAGTCACATTGCCAAGGATCTGCTGACCAGGAGGCTGCTGTGGCCATAGCTGGTCACCTATCCCAGAGCCTTGAAGTTTCGGGCCCCCCAACTCCATTTCTATTCTACATGTAAGGAAGCAGAAGGCACCCCCCCCCCCCCGCCCCGAGTCTCAGGAATCTTCCACACAAAGGTGCCAGCTGCCTCGGGGGGAAACAGGGAACCAGCAGCCGAGCTTAACTGCAGTGAGGCACAGCAGGCTGCCTTGTGAATGACCACATCTCACCAGCCTTGGCAGCACGGCTGCTGTTTGGGTGAATCACTGTGCGCCCCATATGCTGTGATGCTGCTCAGGGAATCTGGCGGCCTCTTTCCTGGAGAAGGAGCCTCGCTTGGGATCCAAGCCTCCCAATAGATAACTCATAATGTCTCTCATTTGCATAACACCTTTCACGTCCTTGTGTTCTTTGAACTCTTAGGAAACTCCATGGGGAAACCAGACAAGAATTATGGCCTCCTTTTACTGATGAGGAAATAAATGGAGGCCCAGAGAACTAGGTGGGGGATGGCTGGAAACAAAGTGAGAACGGTCAGAGACCCAGGATCCTGCTTCTCCTTCACACCATCCTCTCCCAGGTGGAGGTTGATGAGGGGGAGGGGCTGCTTCCTTTCCTCCTCTGTCCCCTCCCAGATTTCCCAGAGTGCACCTGTGGTCTTTGGTCCCCAGCCCAAGAGCCTGTGGGGGCTGCTCAGCAAGAAAGAAATTTAGTGGCACATCCATCCACACTCCGGAAGGACCCCTGGACCCCTTCCTGGGTGAGAACACCCCAGGGTCTCAACCCCGACCCTGGAGGCTCATGAGAGATGTCCCTTTGTCTAGCCCTGCAGGTCCTGGGTGGGTCTCGCCGGGTCTCCTCCCTCCTCCCCAGAATGCCACAGTTCCCTGGGCTACGAGCAGTAACTGAAGAGGACTCAGGCTCGGGCGCCCCAGACTCAGAACGTTTCACCTGGAGACACCTTAGGGGATGTCCGCCCTCCTCTAAGATTTGCGAGAGGCCAGGACACACAGTAAGGAAGGGGTACCCGTGGGGTTACCCCCAAGAGGGCCTGCCATCCACCACCCAGAGCAACATGGGGCATTCCAAGGACCCTCCGGGGACTTGGCCAGTTTTCGACTTGCTCAGGTACTTGTGGAAGTTGCTCTTGAGGGGCCTGGTCTCTCTGGTCACATGCAAGGTGACCCCTGCAAGGTCACACAGAAGAGGCAAGTGAAGGCCCAAAGCCAGGACTTCTGGAGTGCTAAAGGGCAGCGTCAGTGTGGGGCAGGGGGCCACCGGTGCTGAGAGTCCGAAGCTGCAGGGAGGCTCCCAGGCCGCACCGGCTGCGCTGCAAACTCCTGCTGGCTCAGCTCTGCTTGGGGCTGACTCACCTTCCCTCTCCCACCTGTTCCTCTTTCACAGCCCTCCCACCTGCCTCCCTCCTCGTGCCGCTCCTCTGATCCCTCACTCCACGCTGGCTCCTGCGGCGCTGAAATTGGGGGATTGCTGCGTCTGGGGGTGTAAGAACCTTGGATGTCACAGAGCTTGGAATCGTGCAAACGGGTGGGCTGAAGGGGCCTTAGAAATGCTGCCAAGCCCTCCTCATCCCACACCAGTATCCCTGCAGAGCCAGGGCAGGGAGACCTCTCTACCCTGCCGTTCCCTCTCCTCCTCACTTGGGTCACAGCACCTGGGGGAATGGGAGGGGTGGACGGGATGGAGAGAATGAAGAGAGTATCCTGCATGTGAAGAAAGGGAGGAAGACAGGTGGGGAGGAAGGGCCAGGCGAGGTGGCTCACGCCTACAATCCTAGCACTTTGGGAGGCCGAGGCGGGTGGATCACGAAGTGAGGAGTTCAAGACCAGCCTGGCCAAGATGGTGAAACCCCATCTCTACTAAAACTATGAAAAATTAGCTGGGTGTGGTGGCATGCCTCCCAGGTCCAAGTGGTTCTCCTGCCTTAGCTTCCTGAGTAGCTGGGATTACAGGCGTGCGCCACCACACCCAGCAAAGTTTTTGTATTTTTAGTAGAGACGGGGTTTCAGTATGTTGGCCAGGCTGGTCTCGAACTCCTAACCTCGTGATCCACCCATCTCAGCCTCCCAAAGTGCTGGGATTACAGGCATGAGCCACACTGGCCAGTCTTCAATTTTTAACGACCACAGAATGTTCATAAAGAGGTTGGCCAGGTGTGGTGGCTAGGATTTTGTTCATGTGGCCTTCAGAAGCTGGCAGGAGGTCTAGAGGAGAGGTGAGGACAGACAGAATGGGCACTTGGGAAAATTGGCCAAGCCTAGCTTTGCCCCTCCCCCGATCACTGGCCACCCCTCACTCTACTGACTTCCTGGAACCTGCCAGGACATTCTTCACACAGCCCTGTGGGAATCCCACAGCCAGAAGCAGGTGCCTGGATCCTGGCCCTCAGCTCACACTCCGGCCCCACTCCCTACAGATTCTGAAGGTCGTCTCAAGGTCATGCAATGAATACCTGTTGAGCATCTTCTGTGAGTAAGGAAGGCCTTGTTTTAGCAGAAAGCATTCAGCACTGAAACAAACCAACAAAGATGTAGCTGGCATCTGGGCCCCCACCCTTCAGCCTTGGGCTGAGAGTCCTGAAGCCGGCTTCTGGCCTGGGCCCTGTCAACGACGCCTTGTGGGACCATGGGCAAATCCCTGCCACTCCCTGCTCAGGCTTGGGACAGCAGCCAGGGCTCCTTGGCCATGGTCGCTGGAGCTGGCCACTGCAATTGCAGGGGCTTTGGTAACAGGCCAAGTAAGCCAGAGCCTCTGCCGGGTGGAGGCTGCTGCCAGCTCTCACAGTGCCTGCAGCGAGAGGGAGGCCAAGAGGAGACCCTTGGGTGTCCCCAGTTTAGAGGAAGACAGGGGTAGGCTGGGGGAATTAGAGACATCACACAGAGGAACAGCCACAGAGCCCTATCCAGAGCCAGAGCTCCTGACCCTCTGCCTGTTACCAGGGTCACTTTCTTCCGGGATGTGGCCCCTTGGGATGAGGGTCTGGAGGCCAGCACCTCTGGTCTCCTGGGGCTCCTGCTAAGCAGGACAGAGTCTCAGCTCATTGTCCTCCCCTTGCCACCCCCAGAACCTACTCCCCAGGTCTGTCAGAGCCCCTCCTGCCTCACCCTCCGGGCCACCGTCTACACCTGGTGCAGGGCCTAAGGGTGAGTGCACACGGGAGGGAAGGGTTCAGGGAGAGGTGACAGAGCTGTGAGCATGGAAGGGACATTGGGATATTTCACACTGATGTGGGAGGAGGTGACAGGGACAGGCTGTGACAGAGATGGGGAGGGAGAGGACACACACAGAAAGAGGCACCAAGAGAGTCAGAGACAGAGAAAGACAGTGAGACAAGGGCTGCGAGAGGGAGCACCAGGGCCAAGAGTGAGCCCAAGGGAGGCAGAAGAGATTGAGAAACAGATCAAGCAGAGCTCCAGCCAAGGAGGCACCGGCTTGTTGGGCCGGAGACACCACACTGAGTCAGAGATGGACAGTAACAGGTTCGGGGGCACAGATGGAGGGGGAGTGATGGCCTCCTACTCCCTGCAAGACCTGGTGTGTCTGTGGGGAAGCGGCTGGGTGCTCGGGGACCCCAGGATGGCAAAACCCTAGGCCCACATGCGGCCAATCAGACAGGAAGGTGGGCATTAAAGAAAAGGAGAGGCTAGAGCTCCAGCTGAGGACTTGGCTGCTGAAACCCAAATGGATTATAGGTGCCAGCCACCACACCTGGCTAATTTTTGTATTTTTAGTAGAGACAGGCTTTCACCATGTTAGCCAGGCTGGTTTCAAACTCCTGAAAGAAGGAGAAGGCCGAGCGCGGTAACTCATGCCTATAATCCCAGCACTTTGGGAGGCTGAGGCGGGTGGATCACCTAAGGTCAGAAGTTTGAAACCAGCCTGGCCAACATGGTGAAAGCCCGTCTCTACCAAAAATACAAAAATTAGCCGGGCATGGTGGTGGGTGCCTATAATCCCAGCTACTTGGGAGGCTGAGGCAGGAGAATCGCTTGAACCCAGGAGGCAGAAGTTGCAGTGAGCCGTGATCGCACCATTGCACTCCAGCCTGGGCAACAGAGTGAGACTCCATCTCAAAAAAAAAAAAAAAAAATTGGAGATGAAGAAAATCCAGAGGAGACGAAGAAGCCCCACTGTGTTCGTTGGGGCAAAGGACGGGCCTGTCGCCCATGCCAGTTCCTCTTGGCAGCCATGTGCCCCTCCGAGCCTCCTCTCTTTGTCCCTGCAGATGGGGACCCTGATGTTCTGCCCTGTGGGTTGGAACAGGCGGTGACTCTGTCCTGGCTGTGAGATCTCCCACCTCCCCTGACTCCCACGCTGTCAGGCCCAGCCCCAGTCTCTTGTCACCGCTCAAGGAGATCTGAGCAATCCCCCATGATAAGGGTCATAGTGAGTCCTGTACTTTCCAGGTGACTGAACCCTCACTCTCTGATTTCTCATTTGACACTCCCCATCTGCCCTGTCAGGGAGGTCCTGTGATTCCCCCATCACACAGATGAGGAGGCTCTGAGGGTCCCAGGCTTTCTGGCCTTAAGGTTGAACTCTTCAGCCTCTGTACCCTGACAGAGGTTGGCAGGGAGGCGAGTGAGGCTGAAAGGGGGTGCATGGCATGGGTGGGGCTGTACTGGGATCTGGGCCAGGTGAGGAGGCGAGGATGACATGCTAATGACCTGGGGCCTTTTCCTGCAAGCAGTGGGGAGCTCTGGTGGTCAGGAGCGGGTGACAGAGCCAGCATTCAGGAGCTTCACGTAGCAGCTGAGTGGCCTGGAGCAGAGGCTGGGCAAGGATGGGAAGCTGGCAGGCCCGGGTGGGCAGAGTGGCAGCCTGGATGCGGCCAGGCTTCTCGAAGTCTCTACCAGTCTCCAGGTCTCTGGGACTGCTGAGGGACACTGAATGGCACAGCAGGAACAGGAGGGGCCACTTGCGGGGTTCCAAAACCAGGCAGGGAAGAGCTGGGAAGCTGCCAGAGGTGCCTAGCAGGGAGGAGGGCGCAACACAGATGAAAGAGGGAGAAATGGCAGGTGAGAGAATGGCAGATATAGGAAATTGAGCATGGCGATAGCAGAGGTGGGGCCATGGAGAGGGCAGGCCAGGTTGTTCACAGCCCAGTCACTACAGGGAAGGAGTGGGTATGGAGGGGGCCTACAATGGCCTTGCCACCTCCTGGTAGCCAAGGACCCGGCTTGGGGGGTGCAGGGCGATCATGAAACCAGGCTTTGGTGTCAAGAAGCGGGTGGCAGAAGGACAGGACCTGCAGCCTGCAGCCTGGGTGAGGGGCCCAACCATGCCCCCCCTCAGGTGGCCCTGGGCCCAGCGGCTTCCCGGCCCTGGGCTTCAGCTGTAAAAACAGGATGATAAAAACTGTCCCTCTCTCCCAGGTGTGACAATCTGCAACTACATGGCATTGTGCCTGCGGGTCCTGCCGCAGCACGGAGCAGGGTCAGCATCAGGAAAGGCATTCCTTCTCTTCCCCGGGCCACAGGTGGGCCCCTCTGAAAGACCTGGAGAATGGGTTTCCAGGGAAGGCAGACTTGGAAAGCCCCTAGTCACCACAGCTGCCTCCCAGCCCAGCTCTCCGCCAGCCTCCCCAAGGGCCGTGTCATACACATCAGAGCCGGATGGGCCTTGGCCGGGCACCGTGGCTCACACCTGTAATCCCAGCACTTTGGGAGGCTGAGGCAGGCGGATTGCCTTAGGTCAGGAGTTCAAGACCATCCTGGCCAACATGGCGGAACCCTGTCTCTACTAAAAATACAAAAATTAGCCGGATGTGGTGGTGTGCGCCTGTAATCCCAGCTACTCGGGGGGCTGAGGCAGGAGAATCGCTTGAACCCAGGAGGTGGAGGTTGCAGTGAGCCATCATGCCACTGCACTCCAGCCTGGGCGACAGAGTGAGACTCCATCTCAAAATTAAAAAAAAGAGTTGGATGGGCCTTTTGGGACTGTGACCCCATCCCCTGGTAGTACAGATGGGGACAGTGAGGCCCAGAGAGGAAAGGGCTTACCTGCGGTTGGGCAGTAACTCACATGCCCACCTGAGGCCGGAGCTTCCCAGGCCTGCCTTCTTGGCCTCTGAGCCATCGCGTGTGTAGAGGGCCAGATACCCTGCAGGTGCCCAGGAAACGACTGCTCCTTCTGCCTGTCAAGGCCCCACCCAGCCCCACTGCTGGGGTTAGGGCACATCTCAGGCGTCATCCAGACCTGGACAAATCTTGGCTCTGCCCCTTGCTACTGAACGACCTGGGAGAGGCGACTTGGTCTCTCTGAGCCTCATCTATAAGACGGGGAAGCCCCAGCCCCACTTCACACGGCTGCCCTGAAGATGGAGGGAGGTGATATCTGCACGCCAGGCCCCCAGCCCCTCAGCAGCTGAGGTCCTCTCGCACTCGGTGGCCTGTGCCCTCTGCCTCAGGCCACACTCTCAGGGCCCATACCCCACCACTCGCACGGGGGGGAGGGCTTGGCCTTGTAGAGGCTGAAGCAACATCTCCCTTCTGGCAGGGAAGTGACTCCTGTTCGCCTCAGGCCCCCAAAATAGAGTCCTATTTTAGCTTCTAGCTTCTCCATGGGGAGGCCCAGAGTGCAGCGGGAGGGTGTTCGCTGCTGAAGCCAGCACCAGACATGGTCATACGCCCTCCTGCACCCTGCCTCGCTCTGCCAGGCACTGCCAAGTGGTGTGCTTGGACCTCTCCTGCCTCATGGTAATGTCCCTGTCACCCAAAGCCCTCCACCAAACCCTGTGCTGCCTGCTCCTCGTGGCTGGGTTCCAATTCCAATTTCAATCCAGGGTCTTCATTCCCCCTGATGCGTAGGGCCTGAGACCATCATGCATATCGGAATCTCAGAATTCCCCTTCGCATTGTTCAAATTAGGTTGCCTGGGCTTATGCGCCAGCCCATCTTTTCACAGCCCCATTCGGGGAAAGCAGAAGTCCTCCCAGGGGCAGAAAGAGGGAGATAGGACTGCTGAATTAGAACTTGAGGCATAAAATGTATTCTTCCAGCCAGGCGCGGTGGTTCACGCCTGTAATCCCAGCACTTTGGGAGGCTGAGGTGGGTGGATCACCTGAGGTCAGGAATTCGAGACCAGCCTGGCCAACATGGTAGAACCCTGTCTGTACTAAAAATACAAAATTAGCTGGGCGTGGTGGTGGGCCCCTGTAATCCCAGCTACTCAGGAGGATGAGGCAGGAGAATCGCTTGAACCTAGGAGGTGGAGGTTGCAGTGAGCCGAGATCTCGCCATTGCACTCCAGCCTGGGGAACAAGCACAAAACTCTATCTCAAAAAAAAAAAACAACAGTGGAGCCAAGCCTTCCTTTCTTCTGGAGGCCAGGGGTTGTGAGGGACCCTTCAGTGATCAGGTTCTAGGTTTGGTGAGTCGGTGTGGGTAAGGGGTGCAGATGGGTGGGAGTGTGGGAGGCAGGCGGAAGGCTAGAGGTGTGTTGTCTGCATTCCAAGGCACAAGCCAGGTCACAGTCAACAGCTCCTCCGTTAAAGGTGAAGCCGAGTGGGGCGTGGTGGTGCACACCTGTAGTCCCAGCTACTCAGGAGGCTGAGGTAGAAGGATGACTTGAGCCAGGAGTTCAAGTCTGATTGCCCTGTGAATAGCCACTGACCGCCAAGCTGGGCCACATAGTGAGACCTTGTCTCTCTAGAAGAACACAAAATAGAAGGTGAAGACAAGACTCAAGCAAGTCTCCCCAGGCCTCCGGGCTCCATGCTCCCAGCCCCTAGGCCTCCAGGCAGGTTTCCCAACTGCTCCAGCCAGAGTCCCAGCATCCAGCCACGCTGGCCCATGCCTGTCTCGAAACCACCGCTACGGCCAGAGGACCACTCTGACTGGCCAGGCCTGAGCTGTGGGCATGGAGACGCTTCTGATCTTAATGGGGAGACTAGGGGTCCTGGCTGTGGGTCCGGGAAGCCTGGGGAGAGGGGCGAGGAGGCCAGAGGGGCTGAGAGCCCTGGAGTGGAGGAAAGAAAGAAGAGGTGGGAGAGGGCAAGGGACATGCAGGAGAAGGTTCATCCAAACCCATCTAAGCCAAGGTCTCTCTGACCCTGGAGTCAGGGTCCCGCCCTGCTGGGCCACGTGAGGTCACAGCAGACCTTGGAGGCTCAGCCTCCCCATTTGTCAGACAAGGGCAACAGTCCTACCAACCTCACGGACTGTTAAGAGAGTGCAAAGAAGAGTAGGCATTTTGCTCAGCACCGACAGCTGCTATTTTTATCCTCATCTCTCAAAGTTCGCCTCTCCATCCAGGCTCACAGCGACTCTGGCTTGGCACCAGACGGGTGGCAACGCCCTTTTGCAGCTGGCATCTGCAGGGAGGCACAGGTGTCCCGTCTACAGGTGGGAGACCAGGCCGAGCAGCCCAAGGTCCCTCAGAGGTCAGAACCAGGACCTCACTCAGGACCCCCCCACTCCCAACCCGGCTCCTCCCATGGCCACAGTGTTGGCTGACTTGGATGGGGGGGTTGGGTGGGGAATGCACTTCTTCGCCTGTTTTCCCTCCTATAACAGAGGAACCACAGTGACCCCTTTCTCCCCTCCCCCAGGAAGTGCCCCCCAGACAGGCGGCCACTAATTATTCTCGCTTCTCCACGGGCCCCTGCGGGTTCCGGGGTCCCTGCCCCATAGTGCCACCCTGTGGCCGCCTCCAGAGGTGCCGGCTGCCCCAGGCGGGCGGTCGTGACCCCCAGCAGAGCCCCCGCACCCGGACCCTGTCTGGTTCTCCGACCTTGAGCCCGTGCTCCATACCTGCCCGCAGGCTTCACGCCTCCTACCGCGAGCACTCGGGGGCGCCTGACTCCCCTCACGCGTCTCCCCACGAGCGCCACCGCCGCCAGCAGGAGTCACCACGCCCATTTCTCAGGGCTGCAGGTGGAGGCTCGGGAGGCGAAGGATCTCCCAAGGTCGCGTGGCCAGGACAGGGCGGAAGGGCCTTGGGGCAGACAGCAAGGAGTGGGAGGCGGAATTCGAGCTCGGGTATGACTTTGTACCCATATTTTGTTTGGGGCACCGGAGTTTGCAAAGTGAGTTTCACAGACGCGATCCAGCTCTGCGCGGCTAGCGGCGTGGCCCCCCAGGCTACCTGGATCAGCCACCCCACTTGAAATGTGCTATGAATGCAAGACACACACCAGATTTCAAAGACAGTAGAGACAGTAGTAAGATTGCAAACTATCGTTGTTATGGGTTACTTTTTTTTTTTTTTTGAGATGGAGTCTCGCTCTGTCACCCAGGCTGGAGTGCAGTGGCGCGATCTCTGCTCACTGCAACCTCCGCCTCCTGAGTTCAAGCGATTCTTCTGCCTCAGTCTTCTGAGTAACTGGAATTATAGGCGCGCCCCACCAGGCCCGCCTAATTTTTTTGTATTTTAGCAGAGAGGGGGTTTCACGGTGTAGCCCAGGCTGGTCTCCAACTCCTGGATTCAAGCGATCCGCCTGCCTCGGCCTCCCACAGTGTTGGGATTATTACAAGCGTGAGCCACTGCGCCCAGCCTGCGCTTTACTTTTTAATGTAATTACTAGAAACTTTAAATTGATGTTCTGTGGATCACTTTGTGGCTGACATGTGTCCTGTGTAGTGTAGGACTGTGCTAGACTACACTGGCAAACGGTGTCCTCTCCTGGTCCCCACCTCAGACCCCTGACATCCTGTCTGAGATGGGTCCTGGGACCTGCATTTTACAAGCTCTCTTTAAGGATTCTGCAAACTACCAAACTTCAGACTTCAGCTTCAGGAACATGTTGGCGTGTTCACCATTATACTTCTCAGGATCTGGCATGGGCCCCAGCACCTAGTGGGGTGTTTATTCAGTATTTGTCAAGTGAATTATCTCATCCAATACTCATAGTAGATACGTAGAGAAGACTTTTTTTTTTTTTTTTTTTTTTGAGACAGAGTCTCATTCTGTCACCCAGGCTGGAGTGTAGTGGCTCAATCACGGTTCACTGCAGCCTCCACCTCCCTGGGATCAGATGATCCTCCCACCTCAGCCTCCAAAGTAGCTGGGACTGCAGGCACACACCACCATACCCAGTTAATTTTTGTATTTTTTGTAGAGACAGAGTCTCGCTATGTTGCCCAGGCTGGTCTCAAACTCCTGAGGCTCAAGCAATCCATCTGCCTCAGCCTCCCAAAGTGCTGGGATTACAGGCTTGAGCCACTGCACCTGGCCAAGAAGACATTTAAAAAAATAGTAACTGTAGGCCAGGCGCAGTGGCTCAGGCCTATAATCCAGCACTTTAGGAGGTCAACCTGGAGGGATCACTTGAGCTCCAGAGTTATATAAAAAACATTATATATTATATATATATATAACATTGTATATTATATATATAGTATCTAATAACATGATGCATTTTAGAATAATATACTATATATATTTATTTTTAAAACCATTAAATTTTATTTTTATTTATTTATTTTTGAGACAGTCTCGCTCTGTCACCAGGCTGGAGTGCAGTGGCAAGATCTTGGCTCACTGCAACCTCCATCTCCCGGATTCAAGCTATTCTGCCTCAGCCTCCCGAGTAGCTGGAACTACAGGCACCAGCTACCATTCTCAGCTAATCTTTGTACTTTTAGTAGACAGGGTTTCACTATGTTGGCCAGGATGTTCTCAATCTCTTAACCTTGTCATCCACCTGCCTTGGCCTCCCAAAGTGCTGGAATCACAGGGTGAGCCACCACACCCGGACATAAAATTCTGGCCTGGCGCAGTCTTTCACACCTGTGATCCCAGCACTTTGGGAGTCTGAGGTGGGAGGATCACCTGAGCTTGGGAGTTCAAGACCAGCCTGACTAACATGGAGAAATCCCGTCTCTACTAAAAACACAACATTAGCCAGGCGCAGTGGCACATGCCTGTAATCTTACCTACTCGGGAGGCTGAGGCGGGAGTATTGCTTAAACCTGGAAGATGGAGGTTGCCGTGAGCCGAGATCGCGCCACTGCACTCCAGCCTGGGCAATAAGAGCAAAACTGTCTCAAATAATAATAATAATAAATAAAAATTATAGTTATTGTACAAAACATGTTGTTTTGAATTATGTATACATTGTGGAATGACTAAATCTAGCTAATTAATGTAGGCATCACCTCATATACTTACTGCTTTATGGTGAGAACACTTAAAATGTACTCTCAGCCGGGCGCAGTGGCTCACGGCTGTAATCCCAGCACTTTGGGAGGCCAAGGCAGGTGGATCACAATGTCAAGAGATCAAGACCATCCTGGCCAACATAGTGAAACCCCGTCTCCGCTAAAATACAAAAATTAGCTGGGCGTGGTGGTGCGCGCCTGTAGTCCCAGCTACTCGGGAGGCTGAGGCAGGAGAACTGCTTGAACCTGGGAGGCGGAGATTGCAGTGAGCTGAGATCGCACCACTGCACTCCAGCCTGGAGCCTGGCCACAGAGTGAGACTGTCTCAAGAAAAAAAAAAAAAAAGTACTCTCAGCAATTTTTGACAACATAATACATTGTTACTGTGGTCACCATGTACAATAGATCTCTTGCACTCATTCCTCTCATCTAACTGAAATTTTGTATCCTTTGACCAACATCTCCCAACACTCCTGCTCCCTCTGCCAGTCCCACCCAACCACTGTTCTCCTCTTTGCTTCTGTGAGTTCAACTTTTTTTTTTTTTTTGAGACAGAGTCTCGCTCTTGTCGTGAAGCTGGAATGCAGTGGTGCAATCTCAGCTCAATGCAACCTCTGCCTCCTGGGTCCAGGCGATTCTCCTGCCTCAGCCTCCCTAGTAGCTGGGACTACAGGCGCGCACCACGACATCCAGCTAATTTTGTGTATTTTTTGGTAGAGACAGGGTTCACCGTGTTAGCCAGGATGGTCTCAATCTCCTGACCTCATGATCTGCCCACCTCAGCTTCCCAAAGTGCTGGGATTACAGGTGTGAGCCACCGCGCCTGGCCTGTGAGTTCAACCTTTTTGGATTCCATAGTATAAATGAAATCATGCATACCTGTCTTTCTGTGCCTGGCTTATTGCGCTTAACATAATGTCCTCCCAGTTCACTCATGGTGTTCACAGTGACAGCTCTATGTTGTTTTTAGGCTGAAGAGTATTCCATGGTGTACATATATCACATTTTCTTCTTTTTCTTTCTTTCTTTCTTTCTTTCTTTCTTTCTTTTTTTTTTTTTTTTTGACAGCGTCCGTCTTGCTCTGTCACCCAGGCTGGAGTGCAGTGGCGCGATCTTGGCTCACTGCAACCTCCACCTCCCGGGTTCAAGCAATTCTTCCACCTCAGCCTCCCGAGTAGCTGGGACTACAGGCACCTGCCACCACACCTAGCTTATTATTATTATTATTTGTATTTTTAGTAGAGATGGGTTTCACCATGTTGGCCAGGCTGTTCTTGAACTCTGGATCTCGTGATTTGCCCGCCTTGGCCTCCCAAAGTGCTGGGATTAGAGGCACGAGTCACTGTGCCTGGACTGTACCATGTTTCCTTGATCCATTCACCCACCGATGGACAGCTGAGGTTGTTCCCACAGCTTGGCTATTGTGAATAAAACTGCAATGAGCACGGAGTGCAGATGTCTTTTTGACATACTGATTTCACTTCTTTTGGATACACACCCAGTAGTGGGATTGCTGGATCATATGGTGGTTCTATTTTTATTTTGTTTTTGAGGAACCTCCATACTGTTTTCCATAATGGCTATACTAATTTACATTCCCACCAACCATATGCAAGGATTCCCTTTCCTTTGCATCCTCTCCGACACTTGTTATGTCCAAGATATATTTCTAAAAATCATTATCTATATAATTTCATTAAACAAAATATTTTTATATAAAGGACAAATGACCTGGTTTCCCCAATTAAAAAATTGCAAGGAAAGTAAAAGAGATAGAGTAAGTACCTATAGATTGAATGAGATTTAAAAGACATTGAGCAATCACAATCTGTGAACCTTATTTAGATTCCAATTCGAACAAAACAACTGTAAAAAATAACATTTGATGATGTTAGCGAATTATTGTCATAAGATGGTAACAGAATTTTTTTAAGAGTCCTTTTTGGAAAAAGAAAACAAAAATTAAAAAAAAAAAAGAGTCCTTTTCTTTTAGAGAAATATACTCAAATATCTGGCCAGCCATCGTGGCTCATGCCTGTAATCCCAGACCTTTGGGAAGCCTAGGTGGGTGGATCACTTGAGGTCAGGAGTTTGAGACCAGCCTGGCCAACATGGTGAAACCCCCCCTCTACTAAAAGTACCAAAAAAATTAGCTGGGTATGGTGGTGGGCACCTGTGGTCCCAGCTACTCGGGAGGGTGAGGCAGGAGAATCACTCAAACTTGGGGGGCAGAAGTTGCAGTGAGCCAAGGTCACGCACTGCACTCCAGCCTGAGCAACAGAGCGAGACTCTGTCTCAAAAAAAAAAAAAGTATAAAATATTATACGCAAATATTTAAGAATTAATTTACATAAGAGATTTGCTTCAAAATAATATGAAAAGAGGATAATTATGTTGATTTGGTATATGTCTAAGCTGGTTGATGGGCATGTGGAGGGTTTATTTTATAGGATTTTGTACTTTTGTGTGTGTTTAAAAGTTTCCATAATAAAAATATTTTTAAAAAAATAAGAAATTGGGCCAGGCATGGTGGCTCATGCCTATAACCCCAGCACTTTGGGAGGCTAAGGTGGGCAGATCACCTGAGGTCAGGGGTTTGAAACCAGCCTGACCAACAAGGAGAAACCCTATCTCTACTAAAAATACAAAAAAATAGCTGGGCATGGTGGCGCATTCCTGTAATCCTACTCAGGAGGCTGAGGCAGGAGAATTGCTTGAGCCTGGGAGGCAGAAGTTGTTCAGCCAAGGTCACGCCATTGCACTCCAGCTGGGCAACAAGAATGAAACTCTGTCTCAAAAATAAATAAATAAATAAATAAGAAATCGAGTCATTTCTCACTGAGGCCAACTGGTAGTTTGGAAGTTAATTTGATTCAGATAAGAAGAGGGGGAGCTGGGTGCAGTGGCTCACACCTGCAATCCCAACACTTTGCAAGGCTGAGGCAGGCGAATCAGTTGAGGTCAGGAGTTTGAGACTAGCCTGGCCAACATGGTGAAACTTCGTCTCTACTAAAATACAAAAAAATCAGCTGGGAGTGGTGGCGCACACCTGTAATCCCAGCTACTTGGGAAGCTGGGGCAGGAGAATCGCTTGAACTTGAGAGGTGGAGGTTGCAGTGAGCCAAGATCACAAACAAAAAAATAGAAGGAAAATAATTGTTTTTCTTTGTCTGGAAAAATTAAAATCAAAAGATTTTTCATTATATTAATAACAGATAAACTAGGCTTCAAGGCAAAAGTACTATTAGAAACAAGGAAGAAATATATAATTCCAGGAAGATAAAATAATTCTGAACTCTTTTTAAAAAAAATTTTTTCTTTCAGTATTTTTATGCCAACACTTCTGAACTCTTATGCACCTCATAACACAACCTCGAACTACATAAAGCAAATCAAGGAGAAACTAACAAATTCATTGTTATAAATACAGCTTTTTTCCTTTATTTTGATAATGCCGGTACCAGTATAATTAGAGATTTTTTGACAAACTTTCAGTAACTAACACGTCAAAAAGATGAAGAATCGCTAAGGACATAGAAGATATAAACAAGATGGATGTTTAATATCATTAGCAATAAGGGAAATACAAATTAAAGACACAATGGGTTGGCATTTTACTCTCACTGGCTTGGCAGATATTATGAAACTGAACAGTTTCAGATTTGGCAAGGATACAGATCTGTGAGGATTCTCATCTACCTTGGGTGGGAGTATGAATTGCCTCCATCTCCTTCAAAACAGTAGCCTTGCCTAATAAAGTTGAACATGTTGCACACATGATAACCGAGCAATTCTCATCTGAAACTTATTATTTAAGGAACATACACGCGGCCAATAAGTAAGGAAAAAGAGAAATATGGCTGGGTGCGGTGGCTCACACCTATAATCCCGGCACTTTGGGAGACGGAGGCGGGCGGATCACCTGAGGTCAGCCTGGCCAACATGATGAAACCCCACCTCTACTAAAAATACAAAAATTAGCTGGGCAAGGAGGCGCACACCTGTAATCCCAGCTACTTGGGAGGCTGAGGCAGGAGAATTGCTTGAACCTGGAAGGTGGAGGTTGCAGTGAGCCAAGATCGCACCACTGCACTCCAGCCTGGGCAGCAAGGCGAGACTCTTGTCTTGAAAAAAAAAAAAAAAGGAGAGAGAGAAAGGAGGAGGTGCAGGCATAGAGGCATACAGGGTGTAATTCTAAGGTGTCAGCAATGTTTATGGGTGGTGAGTACATGGCTATGTACATTGGTTTTTTAAAATTGTATCTCTTTTGCATGTATATCTTACAATAAAAATTCTATGTATTTGCATATATCATGTCTGTATGTAAATGGATAAGAGGTCTGGAAGGAGACCCGGACTCTTCACAGTTGCTCTTCCTAGAAAGTGTACTGGGGCACTGGTGCATGCAAGGAGGACACGCATATGTTACCCAAATATTTCTGGATCACTTGAATGTTTTTACAGTATGCGTGTATGGCTTGTATAATTTCAAAGACCTAATTACGGCAAATGAAGCAAAAGAAAATCCAAATAACATTAACTTGAGATGAGTGAAAATGTCACAGGGACATTTTAGAAGGCAGGTCAGTGGGATGGAAGGAGCCGCCACTTTCTGGCAAGTGATGGGACCTTCCTGAGGCTCAGTTTCTTCATCTGTAAAATGGGCCCAGTGGGGTCCTGTCTCACAGGGTGCCTGGAGGACTTGGGAGAATGAGATGGGCAAGGGGCCTGGCTTAGTCCTGGGTGCTCAGTGGATGTTTAGGGGGACACAGAAGCACTGAAAAGAGGGGGACCAGTGTTTTGGGAGTTCAGAGGTGGGGCTAAAGATGATGGGACTGGGCTGGCGTGATGCCTCACTCCTGTAATCCCAGCACTTTGGGAGGTTGAGGTGGGCAGATCGCTTGAGTCAGGAGTTTGAGATCAGCCTCAGCAACATATCGAAACTCCACTTCCACAAAAAAGATACAAAAATTAGCCAGGCATGGCCAGGTGCGGTGGCTCACACCTGTAATCCCAGCACTTCAGGAGGCCGAGGCAGCAGATCACTAGGTCAGGAAATTGAGACCATCCTGGCTAACACAGTGAAACCCTCTCTCTACTAAAAACACAAAAACATTAGCCGGGCGTGGTGGCGTGCGCCTATAGTCCCAGCTACTCAGGAGGCTGAGGCAGGAGAATCTCTTGAACTCAGGAGGCGGAGGTTGCAGTAAGATGAGATTGCACCACTGCACTCCAGCCTGGGCAACAGAGTGAGACTCTGCCTCAATCAAAAAAAAAAAAAAAAAAAAAAAAAAAAATTAGCCAGGTGTGGTGTCAAGGGCCTGTGGTCCCAGCTACTCGGGAGGCTGAGATGGGAGGATGAGGATCGTTTGAGCCCTGGAGGCAGAGGTTACAGTGAACTGAGATCACACCACTATACTCCAGCCTGGGCAACTGAGTGAGACCCTGTCTCAAAAACAAAGCAAAACAAATGAAAAAAAACAAGTATGGGACTGAGAACAGACTTTTGGCTCTGGGGTGGAGGAGGTGATGTGTGTGGGTGCCAGGTCTTGGTGGACTAAGAGAAGGTGGAGATGACATATTTGACTGGGGCCAAGAGGTGAGGAGGACAGGTTTAGCCCAAGCCAGCCAGGTCTTCCGGGTGGTGGGGGGCAGTGCTAGGGGAGGGCAAGCTTTGTTCAGCCCCCAGCAGAATTGAGGATAAGGACTAACAGGCTTTATTTGGAACCAGGAAAGTCATGCAAATATATGCAAAAGATCATGCAAATGAGGCTGGCTGGGTGTCCGGTGGGAAGAGGACCCAGCTGGCGATTTTGTTCCTAAGTGTGGTCCAGGGCCACCTGTGACAGAATCGCCCAGGAGCTCATCCTGGCCCCTGCTGCCCACAGCCCCACTGCTTCCTCCCTTTGGGGCCAGAGCCCAGGAGTTCACATGCCCAGGGAGCTCCCAGGCGATGACTGACTTCCACATTCATTCATGGACCTGCGCATGGCGATGCATTATAATTATACCGCATTATAATATATAACACAGACATTCACACAGAAAAGCACGTCTCCCTCCCACCCCCTTTCCCAGACGCAACCCCCGGCGCCAATTCCTTCTGTGTCCTTTTTTTTCTCTTTTTGAGACAGAGTCTCACTTTGTCACCCAGGCTGGAGTGCAGTGGCGTGATCTTGGCTCGCTGAAGCTCTGCCTCTTGGGTTCAAGTGATTCTCCTGCCTCAGCCTCCTGAGTAGCTGGGATTACAGGTGCCCACCATGTTGGCCAGGCTGGTCTCTAATTCCTGACCTCAGGTGATCAACTGGTCTCAGCCTCCCAAAGTGCTGGGATTACAGGTGTGAGCCACTGTGTGTGTCCTTCTATCCTCAGGGAATTCAGCGGCCGTTCAGATTCGCTATATCTTTGCATCTTAGGGCAATGCCTCTGGGTTACGCCGAAACTGGACTGTCATCCATATATGCCTTTATTCACTCACTCAAAATTCCTGAGGAGGCTGCTGAGTGCAAGGCTTTTTTTTTTAGTTGAACAATTTTATTATTTGAGACTGAGTCTCACTCTGTCGCCCAGGCTGGAGTGCAATGGTGCCATCTCAGCTTGCTGCAACCTCTGCTTCCCAGGTTCAAACGATTCTTGTGCCTCAGCCTCCCAAGTAGCTGGAATTACAGGCACATGCTGCCACGCCTGGCTAATTTGTAGTAGAGATGGGTTTTCACCATGTTAGCCGGGCTAGACTTGAACTCTGACCTAAGGTGATCCGCCTGCCTTTGCCTCCCAAAGTGCTGGGATTACAAGTGTGAGCGACTGCACCTAGCCCAAATTCTGGCTTTTTAGCCATATGACTAACTTGCCACATATGGAAGGTAAAAATGAAAGAAAATGCAATGTCAAACAAGGAGTTTCTATTCTAGCCAGGTACTCCTGCTGGTCCATGCTGGGCCCAAGGCCCTGGACCTGCCTCTCTGTCTTGTGTTTTGGTTTTGTTTTGTTTTTGGGGGGACAGAGTCCCACTCTGTGGCCCAGGCTGGAGTTCAGTGGTGCGATCTTGGCTCACTGCAACCTCGAACCCCTGAGCTCAAGTGATCCTCACACTTCAGCCTCCCAAGTAGCTGGAACCACAGGCATGCACTATCATGCCCGGCTAATTTTTGTTGTGGTGGTGGTTTTTTTGGTATTTTTTGTAGAGAGGGTTTCACCATGTTGCCCAGGCTGGTCTGTAATTCCAGGCTGGTCTGTAATTCCTGGGCTCTAGTGATCTGCCCACCTCAGTCTCCTGAAGTGTTGGGATTACAGGACCATACCTGGCCTCTGCCTCTTTGTTGAAGAGAGAGGTAAGAAAGTGCTGTAGGCTGGGCACCCCTGGTGGCTCACGCCTGTAATCCCAGCACTTTGGGAGGCCAAGGCAGGCAGTTGGAGACCAGCCTGGCCAACATGGTGAAAACCCCGTCACTACTACAAATACAAAAATTAGCCAGGCATGGTGGCAGGCGCCTGTAATCCCAGCTACTCAGGAGGCTGAGGCAGGAGAATGGCTTGAACCCAGGAGGCAGAGGTTGTAGTAAGCCGAGACTGTGCCACTGCACTCCAGCCTGGGCAACAGAACAAGACTCCGCCTCAAAAAAAAATAAAAATAAAAAAGAGCTAGTACTCGATGGAGCCCTCCCGACCCCATCAAAGGGGTGGGGAGACACAGGAGGCTCTCCCACTCTGTGGCCAGGCTAGCTCCAGCAGAGTCCCTGGGCCTTGGCAGGGCCTGGAGACACCTTTGGGAGGTGCAGTTCCAGCCCAAATTCCTGCAAGGGAGGGACGGGAGGTCGAGCACCTCCCATCCGCAACCCGGAGCTGGGCCGGATGCTTTGAATACCATCTTAATTAATCTTCACAACAGCCTGTGAAGGGGGCGTGCGTGCGTGCGTGCGTGTGTGTGTGTGTGTGTGTGTGTGTGTACGCTAATTTCTTGCTGAGAAAAAGGCTCAGAGAGGTTAAGGCACTCGCTGGAGTCCACAACAACCAAGCCGCTGGAACCCCTCTGCCAGGTTCCAAGCCCTGGGCTGGACTCCTCCAGGTGGGGCGCCCGGAGCACTCCCGACCACCTGTTTCAAGGACACCGCTTCCAGGAAGCGTCCCTGGTTTCCCTTGGGAGGTGAACTCGTTCCGGGCACTTCTCGGGGTCGCAGGCTCAGGAAGCCAGGGCAGGTCTTCTCCCTGCCGATGTCCCCACGTCCGCTCTGGGCTTGGCAACGGGAAGCAGCCCCGTCCCGCGTGACCGGGACCCGCCTGCAGCGCCCGCGGTGACCACACGGGGGCAGCAGGCGAGCGCCGCAGGTTCCCGGGTCCCTGCCTGGGCTGGACGGGAGGGCACTGGCGGGTCGCCTCGCCCCAAGAGCCTGTTTCTCCATCTATCTAATGGACTAGGCTGTCTGCCAGGGCCTTTCTGGTCCTAGTAATCTGACCCCGAGGGAGCTTTATTAACAAATAGAAAAAAGAAGACATAAAAACAAACGAACAAATAATAAATAAAACAAATGCAAAGGGGCTTTTGCCAGGTGTCCCTAATCGCAGCATGGGGTCCCCCCTGGGTCCCACAGAAGCGTCCAGGCCCAGATGGAGACCAAGAGCTGGGAGAGGACCGTGAGTCTCCTGAGGTCACACCTGACTCCCAGCCCAGCTCTGGGCCAGTGGAAATCCTCATGTACAGATGGGAGACTGAGGCCCAATCGGTATGGGGGCCTGTCCAAGCCCTCACATGGACAGGGCAGAGCCGAGCCTGAGTCTTTCACCCACGCGGTCTCCTTCTAGGTCTAAGGACTCAGCAATCCCTTCACTTACGTTTTTTGGATTTTTTCTTTTTGAGACGGAGTCTCACTCTGTCACCCAGGCTGGAGTGCAGTGGCGCGATCTCAGCTCACTGCAACCTTCACCTCCCAGGTTCAAGCAATTCTCCTACCTCAGCCTCCCCAGTAGCTGGGATTACAGACGCCGGCCACCACACCTGGCTAATTTTTGTGTTTTTAGTAGAGACGGGGTTTCTCCACGTTGGTCAGGCTGGTCTCTAACTCCCAACCTCAGGTGATCCGCCTGCTTTGGCCTCTCAAAGTGCTGGGATTACAGGTGTGAGCCACTGCGCCCGGCCTGTTTTTTGGACGTTTAATGGAACCAGAACTGGCGGTCCATTCTGTTTATGGACTTGTGCACACAGCAGGAAGGAGAGGCTCCAGAGGCCCTGGACTCCAGGAACACCCCCGGCTTCATCACCTCCAGAAGGTCCACCACAGCCAGCCCCTTTCACTCTAAGATCTCCTCAGGGCTGACCTTCACCAGCCTCTTCCACCCCCTCAGGAGGCAGGGACCAGGCTGGGGGTGGCCTTTGCAGCCCCTGAGAATGAATACTGTCCTGCATGTACAATCCAGTAGCCATGAGAGGCAGAGGAAGATACTGAAGTTCAGGGAGGGCCAGAGGCGGGGCCACAACTTAAGCCACCCTGTCTCCAGGCTGGTCTATACCATTGGGCTGCCCTCTTTAGACCTCCAGGCAGGAAAGGAAGATAGAGGGGATATCCGCTGAGCCCCTACCTTGAGCCCGGGCCCAACCTGTGGTGTTTGCCTCACTGGCTGCTCTAGCCGGTGTGAGAGGCTGCACCCTCATACACCCCACTGACAGATGAGAAAGGCGCTGTGGCCACCAGAGGAGTGAGCAGATGGGATTTGAGCCCGGATCTCCTCGGCTTCCACACCCGACACGGAGCTTCAGGTCTGACCTGGCTTTTGGGCAGGGGCCCTGCAGGCTGCCTCCCTACGTGGCCCCAGAGTCCAGAGAGCCGAAAGGGGAGTGGGTTTCTAGGGTGACCTGGACAAATGAAGACACTGCCCCGTGCCTCAGTTTCCCCAGCCCTCCCCATTCACAGCATGAAAAGGAACGCTGAAGAGGGCCCTTCATCTCACCTGGGTCCCCAGTTGCAGTGCTGATGTTGCAGAGAGCCTGGGGCCTGGGCTCAGCCAGCCTGTGTGAACAGCTTCCTCGGCTGGGAGGAGACCGAGGCTGGGAAGGCCTCCAGCTGCTGGATCTGGGGCCATGTTGGGGAGCCAGCGATGGGAGCACCCCAGGCTAGTCTGCCAGGGGCTCCTAGGTTGGAGGGACAAGGAAGGACACAAGCAGGGACAACCAAGGCCACAGTCAGGGCCATCGTGAGGCACAGTGATGGGGCTCTTGCCCTCATAGCGACAGAGCTGTGGTATGCTCCTGCCACCCCGCATTCCAACCCAGGCTGGTCCCAGCTTTGGCCGAGGGTAGGAAAAGATGATCCTGGCTTCCAGAGGCTGCCCTGGTCAGAGAAAGACATCAGCAGGAGAGCCAGAGATTCCTCCTCTCCATCATCACCATCACCGTCACCGTCATCATCATCACCGTCATCATTGCACCATCATCATTAGCACCATCATCCATCATCACCATCGTCACCATCATGGACTTCAAAGAAGTTCAAGGAATTTCCTCCTCTGGCCAGAGTGAAGCCTGTTCTGTGGAAGCAGGAGGCTGGGTGGGAAGCCCTTGTGAAGGCTCCGCCTGTGTTTGGGTTCTGGGCAGGGATCTGGGGATAGGTGAGGTGTAAAGCTTACTGCAGGAATTCTCTGCCTGGGAGGTCAGGACAGCTCCTTGGAGGAGGCAGCTTGTCCTCCGAACTTTCAGGAAGGACTGATTTTGTGGTTCCCTGTAAGTTCTGGAGATGGGGTGGGCAGTGGGGTGCGACACACAGCAGTGTGATTGTATTAATTCTTAGTACTGGCCGGGCGCGGGGGCTCACACCTGTAATCCCAGCAATTTAGGAGGCCAAGGAGGGTGGATCACCTGAAGTCAGGAGTTTGAGACCAGCCTGGCCAACATAGTAAAAATCCTTCTCTACTAAAAATACAAAATTATCCAGACGTGGTGGCATGAACCTGTAATCCCAGCTACTCGGGAATCATTGCTTGAACCTGAGAGACAGAGGTTGCAGTGAGCTGAGATCACGTCATTGTACTCCAACCTGAACAACAAGTGAAACTCCATCTCGGAAAAACAGTAGTGCCACAAAACCTACACTCAAAACCATCTAAAATGACAAATCTTGTATGACAGGTATTTTACCGCGATTCAAAAAATTAACTATTTCCTGGCCAGGCACAGTGGCTCATGTTTATAATCCCAGCACTTTGGGGGCCATGGCGGGAGGATTCCCAGAGGCTAGGAGTTTGAGACCAGCCTGGGGAACATAGTGAGACCTCATCTCAACAAAAATTTTAAAAAATTAGCCAGGCTGGCTGGGTGCGGTGGCTCATGCCTGTAATCCCAGCACTTTGGGAGGCCAAGGCAGGCGGATCATGAGGTCAGGAGACCAGGACCATCCTGGCCAACATGGTGAAACCCCATCTCTACTAAAAATGCAAAAATTAGCTGGGTGTGGTGGTGTGTACCTGTGGTCCCAGCTACTTGGGAGCCTGAGGCGAGAGGATTGCTTGAGACTGGGAGGATGAGGCTGCAGTGGGCTGTGATCGCGCCACTGCACAGGCTGGGTGACAGTGAGACCCCGTCTCAAAAACAACAAAAGAGAGATGAGGTCTTTCTGCCCAGGCGCCCATTATCCTGTCATCTCCCAGCCCTCCCCACACAGTCATGGGGGACAAGATGCTGCACGCTCACAAGGCCCCTTGGTCACTGTGACTCAGGGAGCCTTAGAGTCTTACAGTCCCCGTGCCCCTACCCCAGCTGTCACGCATACCCCTGCCACCTGGGAAGGCCCTTAGCTCTGTACTCTGCTAAAAACCTCCTAGGACCCCTGTGGTCTACAAGATACAATCCAGAGGCTTTGATCTGGCACTTAAGGCTCCTGGCAGTTGGCCTGCTGACCTCTCCCATCACTCCTTGCTCAGGCCCGGCACTAGCCCTGTGGCACCTGTGCCCAGCTCAAGCAGCAGGCTCGGAGCAGCCTCGCAGCAGCCTCTGCCTCCATCTAGACCTCCATGCCTTGCCCATTCCTTCTCCCCTTGGCCTTCGCCCTGCCTTCCTCTAGGAATGCTCTTCCCCAGCCCAGCAGGTTGACCCTGCTCCCTCCTCTGTCTCCTGGATGGCTCGCAGGGACATCCTCTGAAGGCCCTGTGTTGACAAAGTCCAGGCCCTTCCTGGTGCCAGCATGGAGTAGGGGTTGAGCTGGAATTGGCCGAGGGGTTGGTTCATTGCCGCTTCCTGTCCAACCTCTGAACCCCATGGAGAAGGTGGGACTGGTAGGGACAGCCCAACAGAGTCGGGAGCCCTGGGGTCTCGTCCTGCTCCAGCTTTGCTGTGTGACCTCAGGGAGGTGTCTCTCCTCTGTGGGCTTGGGGTACCACCTTCTTGGAAATCTGGCCTCCTGGATAGCCAATCCCACAGGATGAGCTCCATCAGAGTAGTAAAGGTGGGGACAGAGGGAATTATCAAGGCCACGACCCAAGGGTGGGGCATGGTCAGGTGACAGAGTGACAGGTGCATCGTCCCCATAGCAGAGTTACCTGGGTGCTCACACTCACTCACCGCCTCCTGCCCCCTAGAGCTATGCTCAGTGCTTAGCCGAGCCTGTCCTGGCCTGCCCCAATGTCAGGGAGTGGCCACAACTTAGTCACCAGCATCACCCTCTTTGTCATCGCCTTCATACTCATCCCCATCCTCCTTATCCCTGCCGTCACCCCCATGCCATCAGCATCTGAAGGTTCAAAGAATTTCCTTCTCTGGAGGGTGCCTCTGGTCAGTGACAAGCCTGCTCTCTGTATACAAGGTGGCCGTGACCTCCCCAGGCGTGTGAAGGAGGACACGGACCCACTTTCCAGAGCACCTGGGGTACATCAGGTGTTGGGTTTTGTCTCCATAAACAAGGCAGGAATCTTAGCCCCATCTTACAGACTGGAAGACTGAGGCTTGGAGAGGTGGAGTTGCACCATTGGGAGCTCACAGGGTGGGGCTTAAGCTGGTCTGCCCACCTCCAGCTTGCTCTTCCTTCTGCTTCTAGGCAAAAAGCAAAAATGAATGAAAATCCTGTCCTCTGAGAGCTGCCCCTTCACAGACCCATGGGTCTGCTCTTGCTATCCCCTGCCTGGGGGTCCTCTGTGCTCTGAGGCAGCTGGGGTCAAGAGCCAGGCCCTGGAGCCCCGTGCCAGGGTTCAAGGCTAGCCATGTGACCTTGAGCAAGTCACTGACCTCTGCCACCGGAGTTCTTCAGCCATTGTTAAGTGGGGATATTAATAGCACCAGTCTCCCAGGGGCAGAGTGTAAAAATCATTTAGGACAGAGAGGGGTGCGGGTTGGCCAGGAGAAGGATCACTTCCCCACCAGGCAAACGTCACCTCCTCCCACACAGCCTTCCCTGCCATCATCACAGGCAGAGCTGCCCTCTCCCTCCTCTGCAGCTTTTCTCATCCTGCAAGGCAAGAGTGAGTGGCCTCCCTGCCTCCTCCTCACCCCTGGCCCTGTGTCTTTTATTTATTAATTTTTTTGAGATGGAGCCTCGCTCTGTCACCCAATCTGGAGTGCAGTGGCATGATGTCGGCTCACTGCAACCTCCGTCTCCCAGATTCAAGTGATTCTCCTACCTCAGCCTCCCGAGGAGCTGGGACTACAGGCATGCACCACCACACCTGGCTAATTTTTTGTATTTTTAGTAGAGACGGGGTTTCACTGTGTTAGCCAGAATGGTCTCGAACTCCTGACCTCATGATCTGCCCGCCTCGGCCTCCCAAAGTGTTGGGATTACAGGCATGAGCCACCTTGCCCAGCCCTGCCCTGCATCTCTTGAGGGCAGCAGTCTGGGGTGTCTGGCCAGGCCTGCTCATGCCCATGGAAGGCCCTCAGATCTGCTGACACTTGAGTGAGCAAGTCCTCATCCATGTCCCTCCCACTCCTGTGGGCACCTCTCACCTCCTAGGAGTGCCAGGCATCTTCTCTGACCTTCTGCTGACCCCAGCTCAGCTGAGCCTCATGCTCCATGAGCTGAGGTCTTCCAGCCCTCATCCCTACTTGCTTCAAGCACAGGATGAGGCCCCCTTGACGATCTCTGCACACCTCCAGGCCCAGCCTGGAGTCCTGACATTCCCTGCCCACTGGCCATGTGACTTTAGGCAAGGCCCCGCCCCTCTGGGAGCCCTGGGCCCCTCAGCTGTAAAAGAGGGAAGAGATTCCGCTCCCCTTGACCTCATGGGCTGCTCTGAAGATTACAGAGAGAAGGTAGGAGCTCTTTGTAAACTGTAAAGCATGGTGCGCTTTGGAGATGTCCTTGTGGGTGCTCCATGCCGGCCAGAATGGGGTGGGGTGGTGAACAGCTGGAGTCAGCTCGGAAGCATCTCCCTTTTCTGAGAGAAGAACTAAGCTCCATGCCCCAGTGGGACGGAAGCGTGAGTCCTTCAGCCTTGGAATTAGAGGGCCTGGTGTCAGTTCCACTGAATTCATTCCTACTCTGGCCCAGCCCCTGCTCTGAGCTAGGACCTCTGCCTGTCACAGGTGAACCCACAGTCCCTGTCCCCAAAGAGCTGAGAACCTGATGGGGAAACAGTCCTAGAAACACTGCGCAGGCTGGCACAGTGGCTCACTCCTGTAATCCCAGCACTTTGGGAGGCCAAGGCAGGCAGATCAGGAGGTCAGGAATTCAGAACCAGCCTGGCCAATATGGTGAAACTCTGTCTCTACTAAAAATACAAAAATTAGCCGGGCGTGGTGGTATGCGCCTGTAGTCCCAGCTACTCGGGAGACTGAGGCAGAAGAATCAATTGAACCTGGGAGGCGAAGGTTGCAGTGAGCTGAGATCACGCCACTGCACTCCAGCCTGGGCAACAGAGTGAGACTCCGTCTCAAAAAAAAAAAAAAAAGAAAAGAAAAAGAAACACATTGCTAACACCCAGTGTGGACCAGGAAGAAGGGGCTCCCAGGAGAAGAGAAAAAAGCAGCCTTCTGAATCAGCCGCGGAAGCTGTGGGACTCCTCTATGGCCCCCAGGACTTCCTGGTAAGGTCCACAGAAGCCTCAGGGAACAGGCAACTGAAGTCTTGCAAGAAACTGCCATACCTCAGTCAGAAAAAGAACCCTAGTAATTTAGTCAAAGAACCAGTTAACTGAATTTCTTTCCAAATCCAGGCCTATTCAGAAAGCCAGTGAATTCAATGCCTACTCAATTTAAAGTCAACTCCCCAAGTAATCTAATGAATGGCACAGCCAGCTGAGTTAAGTCCCCAATAAATCTGCCTTGAAATTGTCCAGTCCTGTGACCTCTCATTCCATCGGCTTAGCGCTTTTTTTTTTCTTTTAATAAAGTGTAATTTGGGGAAACAATGGTCCACTTTGGTCAAACGACCAGAAAGTTCACGCTGTGTAAGGCCCGTCGCCAATGAGAAATTGGTCACTCCTAGCTGGGGGTGGCATTGTGTGGTGACAGGGCTCAGGGAGGGCGTTGGCTCCCCACTGTACCCCAGCCAGTGAGCCTGGGTGTCCTTCTCCCACTGTGTGCCTCAGTTTCCACATCTGCAAACTGAGAGGCTGCTATGAGGATGAAATCAGGAAACCAAGGGGCATGCCCTCCTGGGGATGCCTGGTGGTGGGTCCCCTTTCCTCACCATTCTGCCATCACCCTGGGCCTTGTGGGAGAGACGCCTGCAGACGCTGTTGACTCACAGTTTCCTTCTCTGTAAAATGGGGGAACCTGTCATTTAATTTAATTCAATTTATGGAATGGAAAATATTTTCACATAGATCAAAATTCAAAAGTCGGCCAGGTGTAGAGGCTCACGTCTGTAATCCCAGCACTTTGGGAGGCTGAGGCAGGTGGATCTCCTGAGGTCAGGAGTTTGAGACGAGCCTGGCCAACATGGTGAAACCCCGTGCATACTAAAAATATGCAAATACTAAAAAAATTAGCTGGGGTTAGTAGCATACACCTGTAATCCCAGCTACTTGGGAGGCAGAGGCACAAGAATTGCTTGAACCCAGGAGGCAGAGGTTGCAATGAGCCGAGATCACACCACTGCACTCCAGCCTGGGCAACAGAGCGAGACCCTGTCTCAACAAAAAAGTTACCAAAGAGGGTGCAGCACAGCCTCCTTTCCTCTCAGTTTCCCTTCCAGCCTGTCCCCAGCCTTTGTATTTTCTTTCCTAGGAGCAGTCTCTTACTATTCTCATTTTTTTTTTTTTTTTTTTTTTTGGAGACGGAGTTTCGCTCTTGTTACCCAGGCTGGAGTGCAATGGCGCGATCTCGGCTCACCGCAACCTCCGCCTCCTGGGTTCAAGCAATTCTCCTGCCTCAGCCTCCCGAGTAGCTGGGACTACAGGCACGCGCCACCATGCCCAGCTAATTTTTTGTATTTTTTTAGTAGAGACGGGGTTTCACCATGTTGACCAGGATGGTCTCGATCTCTTGACCTCGTGATCCACCCGCCTCGGCCTCCCAAAGTGCTGGGATTACAGGCGTGAGCCACCGCGCCCGGCCTACTATTCTCATTTTTATTTTATATTGTTGGTATTTTTCTTATTGATTTGTAGCTGTTTTTTATATATGAAAGAAAGCATGACTTGCAAATATTTTTCTTCTGGTCCCATCCAGAGATACTGCAAGTACATGGAAGCAAATACACATATATTACAAGGGGCATCTTTGAATTCAAGTTTGCTGGGGCTCTTTTCAAGTCAATGGTCCAGGTAACTGAGGTGAATCTCTCTGGTCTGAATCTTGAAGCTGGAGCTAGGACCAGGGCTGGGTGACCTCTCCCTCTTCTGGGCTAGGAATAACTGACCCCCAGTTTGATCTCCATCCATTTATCTTAGGCCTTGGAGGGCAGGGACCGCACCTGAGTACAGCACCCAGGTTTCTTCTGCAGCCCACAGAAGGTTCATCTTGAGACTCCCAGTCCAGTGCTCTCAGCCTCCTCACTCTGCAACCTCCAAGTATGCAGTGGGCCAAGCCACACCCTCTCCCTCTTTGTCCTTCCAAGGGCAGATATTCACAGAGGTTGCCTGTGATGAGGAATGGAATTTTTGCCCCGGCCCAAATCACACCTCAGGCCTGGCTCAGATGGTGGGCCCCTGCCTTTACTGCCATGGCAAACTCCCACACATACTTGAAGGCTCGGGTACAGTGGTACTCCTCTGGGAAGACTTCTGTGACTCCCATCCCTTCTCTCTCATGGCTCTGATCACCTTGACCATGTCTACATTTATCAGAGCAAGAACTGTCTTTTCTGGTTTCTCTGTCCAGGAACTCCCGACATGAATTAGCAAATGGTGCATCAAAGGTGGCACCCCTAGGCTGGGTGTGGTGGCTCACGCCTGTAATCTCAGCACTTTGGGAGTCTGAGGCGGGTGGATCACAAGGTCAGGAATTCGAGACCAGCCTGGCCAACATGATGAAACCCCGTCTCAACTAAAAATATTTAGAAAATTAGCTGGGCGTGGTGGCGCAGGCCTGTCATCTCAGCTACTTGGGAGGCTGAGGCAGGAGAATCGCTTGAACCGAGGAGGCGGAGGCTGCAGTGAGCCGAGATTGCACCATGTCACTCCAGCCTGGGCCACAGAATGAGACTCCGTCTCAAAACAACAACAACAAAAAAAACAAAGGTGGCACCTCTACTGTTTTGGGGCCTCCTCAGTTACCTCATTTGAAAAGGAACATGATATAAGGCCAGCCACAGGGGTTTGTTGAGAAGATTAAATGAGTCAGCTCGTGGAAAGCCCTTAGCACAGTGCCAGGCACAGAGCAAGCGCCCAGGGTGTGGTTGCTACTGATTATGACTAGTCTTGGGATCTTGAGCAAATCCCTTCTCTTATTCTTGGCCTCTGTTTTTTGGTTTTTGTTTTTTGTTTGAGATAGAGTCTCACTCTGTCACCCAGGCTGGAGTGCAGTGACGCCACCTTGGCTCACTGCAACCTCCGCCTCCTGGGTTCAAGTGATTCTCCTACCTCAGCCTCCCTGAGTATCTGGGATAACAGGCACCCACCACTATGCCCCGATAATTTTTCTAGTTTTAGTAGAGACAGGTTTCACCTTGTTGGCCAGGCTGATCTGGAACTCCTGACCTCAGGGGATCGGCACATCTTGGCCTCCCAAAGTGGTGGGATTATAGGCGTGAGCCACCACACCTGGCCAAAATACTATTGATAAAATCATTGAATCCAAATCAAATCAAGCTACCAGCCTCTAGGGTCTACACCTGATTACCAGCTTAAGGGAGGTATGCAGGTAGTAGAGCACATTAAAAACAAAACAAAACACCCACAAGGGCCGGGCACAGTGGCTCACGCCTGTAATCCCAGCACATTGAGAGGCTGAGGTGGGCAGATCATTTGAGGTCAGGAGTTCAAGACCAGCCTGGCCAAAATGGTGAAACCCTGTCTCTCCTAAAAATACAAAAATTAGCTGAGTGTGGCAGCAAATGCCTGTAATCCCAGCTACTCGGGAGGGTGAGGCAGGAGAATCACTTGAATCCAGGAGGCGGAGGTTGCAGTGAGCCGAGATCATACCACTGCACTCCAGCCTGGGCGACAGAGTGAGACTCCATGTCAAACACTAAATAAATATATAAATAATACAAAAATTATCCAGACACAGTGGCACGTGCCTGTAGTCCCAGCTACTCAAGAGGCTGAGGCTGGAGAATCACTTGAACCCAGGAGGCAGAGGTTGCAGTGAGCTGAGATCACGCCACTCCACTCCAGCCTGGGCGACTCCAGCCTGGGGAACAGAGTAAGACTCCGTCTCAGAAAAAAATCTCTCTCTCTATCTCTCTATCTATCATCTATCTATCTATCTATCTATCTATCTATCTATCTATCTATCTATCTAATCTATCTGCTATAATATTGGTGGAGGGGGCTGATAGCTGACCTCTCAGTCTCGTGGCTTGACCTCTGGGAAGCTCTGTCCTCCCTGGGTCCTTCCTGGGTGGGCACTGCCAGCCCCAAAGCCCCCTCGGTGGGAGGAAGGGGCTCCCCCTCAGGAAGAAGGCAGGCTGGGACTCCTTCCTGCCCCTCACATTCTGTGGTTTCCTTCCACACTGCCTCCTTTTGAAGCTGTTGCCCAAGGTTAGACAGACTCTGCTCCCGGGCTCCTTTTAGCCCAGTGGAGACTGGTGGCCTTTTAGCCTAGTGTCTAACCAGGAGTCCACCTAAGATGCCCCATTGGGCTTAGAGCAGAAAGGCCTCTGGCCCTTTCTAGGCATGTGACCTTGGGAATCAACCTCTCAGACCTTCGTTTCCTCATCTGTAACATGAAGCAAATAATTCCTGCCAGGCACTGTGGCTCAGGCCTGTAATCCCAGCACTTTGGGAGGCCGAGGCGGGTGGATCACGAGGTCAAGAGATCGAGACCATCCTGGTCAACATGGTGAAACCTCGTCTCTACTAAAAATACAAAAATTAGCTGGGCATGGTGGCACGTGCCTGTAGTCCCAGCTCCTCGGGAGGCTGAGGCAGGAGAATTGCTGGAACCCAGGAGGCGGAGGTTGCGGTGAGCTGAGATCGCGCCATTGCACTCCAGCCTGGGTAACAAGAGTGAAACTCTGTCCCAAAAAAAAAAAATGAAGAAACTTTATCAAAGTGATATAAGCCCATTAGATGTTAAAAAGCAGGAAAACAGAAGGATAAGAAAGAAGCCTTGGCCGGGTGCGGTGGCTCACATCTGTAATCCCAGCACTTTGGGAGGCTGAGGCAGGTGAATCACAAGGTCAGGAGTCGTGTCCATCCTGGCCAACATAGTGAAACCCCGTCTTATTCACTTAAAAAAAAAGAAAAAGAATGAAGCCTCATAGCACCACTACCCAGAAATAGTCCCAGTGAACATTTTCCTTCCAGACTCTTCCTTGTGCATGAATTGCCTTACTTTTTTTTTTTTTTTGAGACAGAGTTTCGCTCTTGTTACCCAGGCTGGAGTGCAATAGCGTGATCTCAGCTCACCGCAACCTCCGCCTCCTGGGTTCAAGCAATTCTCCTGCCTCAGCTTCCTGAGTAGCTGGGACTACAGGCGTGCGCCACCATGCCCAGCTAAAAATTGTCTTACTTTTAAGTACAGCTGTGACCCTGCTGTCACCACACATTGACATCCTGCTTTTATTCTCTTAATATTGTAACACATTTCCCATGTTATTATAAGCTGTTTGTAAACATAATCTACTGCTTGCCTAATGTTCCATCGTGTGTTTGCTCTGTTAACCCACCCCTTCCTCTGTGCACTTAGACTAGCCACAACCCTCCCCACAATAAAGAACTCCACAATGAGCTGGGCGCAGCAGTTCACACCTGTAACCCTAGCACTTTGGGAAGCTGAGTTAGGAATTCAAGACCAGCCTGGGAAACATGGTGAGACCCCATCTCTCTCTCTGTTTTTTTTTTTTTTTTTGAGACAGAATCTCACTCTTTCCCAGGCTGGAGTGCAGTGGTGCAATCTCTGCTAACTGCAACCTCTGCCTCCCGGGTTTCAGCTAACCTCCTGCCTCAGCCTCCCGAGTAGCTGGGACTACAGGCATGCGCCACCACACCCAGCTAATTTTTGTGTTTTTAGTACAGACGAGGTTTCACCATGTTGGCCAGGCTGGTCTTGAACTCCTGACTTCAAGTAATCCACCCACCTCTGCCTCCCAAAGTTCTGGAATTACAGGCGTGAGCCATCACGCCCGGCCAGAGACCCCATCTCTACAAAAGATAGAAAAATTAGTCAGGTGTGGGGCTCACCTGTAGTCCCAGCTACTCAGGAGACTGAGGTGGCCAGGAGTTCAATGCTGCAGTGAGCCGTGATCACACCATTGCACTACAGCCTGGGCAACAGAGTGACACCCTGTCTCAATAAAAAAAAAAAAAAAGAAAAGAAAAGAAAAAGATCTCCACAATGAACAGGTATTCTGCATGACTTCTTTGGGAGAGATTTCCAGAAATGGAATTGCTGCTCTAAGGTAAACGCTAAGCTAAGACTCTTAGGTAGCTGGAACTGGTCCAACAGAGCGGAGCCCCTTATCTCTGCCACCACCAGCAGGCTGATATTTTCAACAAAAAAAATTTGCCAAATACAAACAGTCTCAGTTAATACAAAGAAAATGGATACAGTTTCCAGTGCACATGTGTCAGATCCAAAGATAACTTGACCCACACACCCCAAGCTCCATGTCCCCAGCTCTCCCTTAGGGCTTGGAGCAGGCCTGAGAGAAGCACAGAGTGGGCTGAGAGGAGAAGGACACTGGGTTTTCAGAGGCTCCTCATCCCTCCCAAGGTCATCCCTTACTCCAGGTGATCTGACCTGAAGTCCGAGGCCCCAAGAGTTTATCTTCTTTTCTTCTCTCTCTCTTTCTTTCCTTTCCTTTCCCTCCCTCCTTTCCTTTCTTTCTTTCTTTCATTTGAGACAGAGTCTTGCTCTTGTCACCCGGGCTGGAGTGCAGTGGCACCATCTCGGCTCACTGCAACCTCTGCCTCTTGAGTTCAAGTGATTCTCCTGCTTCAGCCTCCCGAGTAGCTGGGATTACGGGTGCCTGCCACCACGCCCAGGTAATTTTTGTATTTTTAGTAGAGACAGGGTTTCCCCACGTTGGCCAGGCTGGTCTTGAACTCTTGACCTCATGATCAGCCCGCCTCAAAGTGCTAGGATTACAGGTGTGAGCCACCGTGCCTGGCATTTTCCTTTTTTTCTTTCTTTCTTTCTTTTTTTTTAAAGTAGAGATGGGGTTTTGCCATATTGGCCAGGAGTCTCGAACTCCTGACTTCAGGTGATCGGACCACCTCGGCCTACCAAAGTGCTGGAATTACAGGCTGAGCCACCGTGCCTGGCCTAGCCCCGAGAGTTCTAAGTAATCCAGGGACGGAGGTGGGGTGGGGGATCCCAGCTCTTTCTGATCTGGGAGACCGGAAAGATCTCATCCGGGAGAGTGGGACCTCCCCTTTCAGTCCGCCTACCCCCGAGGGCCGCACTTGGAGGCTCCCTCCAAGGCCGGTGCGGCTGATGCCCGGGGGCTCAGGCCACGTCGGGCGTGCGTGCCAGGAGAAGTGTCCCAGCACCTCACCCCGCAAGCACGAGAACCACGAGAACCACGAAACCTCAGGGGCGGGGAAGCCGGGGCGCGGCGGGAAAGCCGGGGCGGGGCGGGAAGGGAAGGGGCGCGGGGCTGGGCTGGGCGGGTGGGGGCGCGGGGCTGGGCTGGGCGGGTGACGTCGCGGCCCCGCCCCCGGCCGGCTCCCTCCTCCCTGCGCGCTCCCCAGCGGAGTCTTCACCTGCAGGCACAGGTGTGCTCACCTCGCGTCTCCGAGGCCGGCCAGCAAGCTTCAGGTAAGCTCCAGCAGGAGCTGGGGGTAGGGGCTGGGAGGAGGGCCCGGGGTGGGGGTCACCACTCGACAGAGAGCAGAGCCGGGTCAGAGGAGAGGAGGAGGAGGTGGGCATGGGTCAGTGGAGATCCTGCCTGCTTCTCCAGATCTTCCGTGGTCTCTTGGTTATAGTGACATTGTCCTGAAAAGGTAGGCTTTGGAGGGAATTGAAGGAGAGGAAGTTGAAGAGGAAGCAGCAGGTTTCCAAATATTTCAACCACAAACGTATTATCATTTTTCTTATTATTTTTGTTTTTTTGTTTGTTTTGTTTCTTTGAGACATAGTCTCACTCTGTCACTGGTGCGATCTCGGCTCCCTGCAACCTCCGCCTCTCGGGTTCAAGCAATTCTCCTGCCTCAGCCTCCAGAGTAGCTGGGATTACAGGAATGCACCACCACGCCCGGCTAATTTTTATATATTTTTAGTAGAAACAGGGTTTCACAATGTTGGCCAGGCTGGTCTCGAAACCCTGACCTCAGGTGATCCGCCTGCCTCCGCCTCCCAATGTGCTGGGATTGCAGGCATAAGCCACCATGCTCCACCCCACTCTTACTATCATTCTTATTATTACTGGTGGCTTTTCTTTGTTGTAAAACTGTATGCTTATTGACTATTTGGCAAATGTAGAAAAGTAGGAAAGAAATCATTCATAAGAAGGCTGAGCACAGTGGCCCACACCTGTAATCCCAGCACTTTGGGAGGCTGAGGTGTGAGGATCACAAGGTCAGGAGATGGAGACTACCCTGGCTAACAGGGTGAAACTCCATCTCTATTAAAAATACAAAAATTAGCTGGGCGTGGTGGCAGGCACCTGTAGTCCCAGCTACTCGAGAGGCTGAGGCAGGAGAATCGCTTGAATCTGGGAGGCGGAGGTTGCAGTGAGCTGAGATGGCACCACTAGACTCCAGCCTGGTGACAGAGCACAACTCCATCTCAAAAAAAAAAAAAAAAAAAAAAAAAAAAAATCATCCATAGTACTGGGACATAAACAACCACCACTCTGGATATTCTGGTGTGTTTCCATTCAGTCTTTTTTCCATGCAGAACTATTTTAATATAATTTTATCATATCGTATCTGCAACTTCTATGTCTTGCTTTTCCCCTGAACACCGTGCCATAATCACTTTCTCGTTGAGAGTCACTCGCGTGTGTGTAGTCAGTGTTTTAATGGCTGCATAATGTAACATGTGAGGGACAGGCCATGGTTGGGTACCATTCTGAACACTCCGTGGAAGATTATGAAGGGAGACAGGGAGATGTAACAGAACGAACAGGCCAACACTGGGATCTGGAGAAAGACCTTTGCTCTCTGTAACCATCAGTTTCCACATCTGGAAAGTGGGTACACAGAGCTACTTCTCTAGGGTGTTGTGAAGATTAAATGAGCTAATTTTTTTTTTTTTTTAAGATGGAGTCTCGCTGTGTCACCAGGCTGGAGTGCAGTGTTGTGATCTTGGCTCACTGCAACCTCCCACTCCCGGGTTCAAGCAATTCTCCTGCTTCAGCCTCCCCAGTAGCTGGGATTTCAGGTGCATGCCACCACACCCAGCTAATTGTTTGTATTTTTTTTTTTTTTTTGAGACGGAGTTTTGCTCTTGTTGCCCAGGCTGGAGTGCAATGGCGCGATCTCGGCTCACCGCAACCTCCGCCTCCTGGGTTCAAGCAATTCTCCTGCCTCAGCCTCCTGAGTAGCTGGGACTACAGGCACGTGCCACCATGCCCAGCTAATTTTTGTATTTTTAGTAGAGACGGGGTTTCACCG